>DF362308.1:22089-37797 GCA_000787875.1 Solanum virginianum
ATATGTGTGTGTGTATATATATATATATATATATATATATATATATATATATTCTTCTTTTGTCAAATTGTAATTGATTTATTTTTCTTTAGTAAATATTGTATTTATCAAAAGTGCTTTACAACTCAGGAATTAAATAGCAGGCATAGACATAAGTTTCATCCTTTCTTTACTCAAATATCGCTACTAAGTACGCTACCAACTATGGATATACATTCAAAGTATTCAATCTGGTAGCGATTCGACTATGACTACTACCTCTACTATAAGTCTCCTGTATAATAAGCCTAATAAGTATACTGGTTGGTTGTTGTTTCTGCTAAAAAATCCTTTTGGTACACTCCAATCAAAGATTGCAAACTGCGCATGTCAGAGCCATTTTGTACACAAGTGCAATTCTACTCTTTTCCTTCATATACCTAGTTGCCCATTGTATCTCCTCTATTCAATTCATAGAGCTTCTACTAATCCCTTGTCATGTAAGTATAGTGCTCCATACTTTTTGACATATGAACATTGGAAGAAAATGTAAACTAGAGCCCCATCTTCTTGTTGGTATAAAGGGCATGTTAGTGATTGTATCATTTTTTGTTTAATCAGTCTATCTTTGGTAGCTAATCGTCTGTTTATTGCCAGGTACATAATGAACAACCATTTAGGTGCACCAAGATTTCCCCACACTATTGATCACCATCCTACCATCTCCATTGTACTCTTCATCTGTAGATATACTCTACCAATGGAGTATCTATCTAGTTCTGTTAAATTTGTTTCATTGTAGCCAAGCTCTTGTAGATAATTAGTAGCTTTTAGGATCATTTGAACCACCCAAGAGACTTTTTTAGCCTATATATTCCACAGATCATTTTGTCCATAATAGCTATAAACCCAAGCCACCTACAACTTGTCTTCTTTTTTTTCTGGCACAAGTTCCATTGTAAGTTTTCTATAACAGACTTGTTCCATGTATATGCATAAGAAAAATGTTGTCTTTCATTTGCTTTGGGAAAACATATCTTGTCTAATGCAATCAATGTCTTCTTGATGTCTCAATATGGCCAGTTCATAAGAATCTCCTACATAAGCCTCCACTGTTTGTATGATCTTCTTGGGCAGAATGAATATTTGAGACCAGAATAGTTGAATTGCCTACAAAATACTCTTAATGAATTGAGCTCTTCCAGCATATGATAAAAGTTTAACATTTAAACGTTGCATGTCTGGTGTTTTATATATGGTGCATTGGCATGTGGTTCATAACTCTAGTCCTTAGAGCTTGCCTTAGCACATTAAGGGACGAATATTCTAAGGGGGAAATATTTTAAGACACCACCTCTGAGGAGTATGAAAGGTCAGGAAAGAAACCCTTGGAAAATTTAAAACTGTGAGATTCTATGAAGGGGTTTACAACCCGTAAGTTGAGGTACGGCCCACAAAGTAGGTACATGGAAAACTGGAAGACTTGGTGAAATTTATAACCCTTTGAATTTCAATCCATGACTCATCAGATGACCCATAAAATCCCCTACGAATCATAGATCGTATCGTAAAATGAGAATCAAAGAGGAGGGTCTCTAAGAATCTATCAGACCAAACACCATCTACGACTCATAAAATGATCTATGAGTTGTAGATCATGTCATAGAGGGACAGTCAGAGAAAAAAGCTCTTTAAAGTTTGGGAAGAAGGCCATCAGCCAAAACCCTATCTACGGCTCGTAGAATGGTTTACGGCCCGTAAACGAGGTCTCGTAGACTTGTTTGACCAACTTTTAAAAAGGGGTAATTTGGTCATTTCTTAGTATCTTATGCCTATACTACATCATTTTGACCTTCAAGGGATCCCTTTTATCAGTCCTAAAGCCCTAATCTCGTTCATTTTCCTCCTCACTCTTACTTTCTAAGTCCTCAAGTCTCTCAAATGCTCAAGCTCCTCAAGAAGAAGGAATAAGCTAAGGTTTTGGTTCTTTTTCTCCAACTTGGGTATACTCTCTATTAAGTTAATAAGGTGTGTGGGTTTTAATTGTGGGAACTCTCTCACAAGCTCAACCATTTTCTCTCTAAGTCTTTTTCCAAGTTTTGGGTTTTTTATGAAGTTTTCATGAACTATTTGCATGACATGATTAGAAGAAAACTATGATGAGTATTATATTACGTTATCTTTGTATAATATTATGAAATGACAAGTCATGGGAAAATATGATTTAAGATGAGGGTTTTATGATGCCCTAACTATGCTTTGTTATGAAAAGGTAGGTTATCTTGCATGAGTTGAAAAAGGGGTTTTTGCTACTCTCCTTATGTCTAAAGATATCATTCTTGCACGACCTTTTGAGCACTAATATATATCTATCATATTTTACTAAATCATGAACCAAGCTTCTTATGTGACGAAGACTTTATGACAAGACATGTGATTTATAAGTGATGTAAATTGTGAAGGGACATTATGTATGCTATGAATTATGAGAATGTTGTGAAAGCTATGAAAAGCGATGATACGCAATCTTCGATATGATGAAAACTTGGTATTTATGAGCTACTCTATGAACTATGAGAATACTAAAATGTCTTTCATGTTATGATAATAAGAATAATTTGAGTATTCCTAGAGATTGTGACCTAGCACTAAGTGAACTTGGTAAATAACCATTGTTTCATAACTATGTTGCCACCATAGGAATGTGAACTAGCTAATGGATCCATATTGCCTAAGTTGCATAATTGGCTAAAAAGGGTGATGTTCCCATATGGCACATGTGAATCATATAACCAAAAAGGGTAATGTTCCCGTAAGGCTAATAAAATATGTATACTAAAAAAGGTGATGTTCCTGTAATGTTGATAAAACATGGGTTCCAAGAAGAATGATATTCTCATAAGGTAGCTATGAGACACTTTTCGAAAAAGGCGATGTTCCCATAAGGCAAGTGTTTGGTTTGCCCCGTCAAGGTAGACCACCCCTTTATTCGATGTGGGATAAACATCAAGATTTCAAGTAGTAGCTTGCTTGGTCTTAATTATTGATTATGGTCTTTTTCCATCTACGTATTTTATGTTGCACAATTTGATGATTGATCCTTACATAATTTGACATGGCATTGAGCATGTATGACATGTCAAACTTACATCCGTTGACTATGATTAAGCATATTGATAAGTATGGATGATATTCCTTAACGTATTTCCACCTCGTATACTTTGTACATTCTAAGTACTAATGCATACTTTTTGCTTGCATGATCTTACCATGTAGGAACCAAAATACCGTACCATCCTCCTCCTCCACGCGGCTAGAGGTTTTGATCGGAGATTTACTTGGTGAGTCCTCCACATCTGGGGATGAAATTCCACTTACTTTCATGTCTTATTTAGAGTCTATTATTTTTGGATATTATCTTTTGAGGGTGAGCATGGGAGATGTCTTGGCCCCCGACCTATTCGAAATTTAGAGGTGTTATTGGATATTGTGGTGGTCATGTATTATTGAGTTTGACTCCTTATATTTTTTTATTATGAAGATCATCCCTTAGTCCCATGCTTCCCCCTTGTGTTAAATGCTTATTGATGGTATTGATATGAAAGTCCAAAGTCCCTATATCATCCCTATAGCAAGAGTCCAAAGTCCTGTTTCCCTTAGATATTATCTTTGTTTTTGTTACTTTTCATGCTTCCGCAAACCAAGGATGTGCTTATATGCTTATGAGGCTTGTTTGGGGTCTCACTCGGGTTCCTATTCGCCGTGTCACGTCTAGGCCCTAGGCTTGGGTCATGCCAAGCTTGGTATCAGAGTACTAGGTCTGTAAATGATCCTTGGAAATCAAACACACCGCGTCAAGTAGAGTCTTGTTCATGGTTGTAAAGTGTGCCACAACTATGAGTGAGAAACTATGGACTTTTTAGGAAATGGTTCACTTCTTCATACTCTACTTCATGCTTTAGATTTAACATAGTTTCCTTCCTCTAACGAGCAGCCTTTTTACTCTTTTAGATCATGCCGCCAAGATGAATGGCACAAAGGAATCCTCCTCCCAAGGATTAGTCGCCCCTACAAGTTCCTCAAGCAGAATAAGAAGGGGTAACTTATGTCGACCCTTTTGGTAGGGGTTGTGTCCAATAAATGGGCTCAAACTCGTCATACTCCTACGCCGGCCTTAAGGGTAAGGGATTTCACAAGGATAAATCCCCTGAAATTCCATGGATTAAAGGTAGAAGAAGACCTCCAAGAATTTATTAATGAAGTGTATAAGGTCTTGGTTATAATGTGGGTAAGTTCGAAGAAGAAAGTAGAGCTAGCGACCTACCAACTCAAGGGCCTTGCTTAAATATAGTATAATCAGGTTTTTTATGAAGTTTTCATGAACTATTTGCATGACATGATTAGAAGAAAACTATGATGAATATAGTATAATCAATGGAAGACAAAGGGGGTAGATGATGAGCCTATTCTATGGGAGGAATTCAAAGTTGCCTTTCTTGATCGCTTCTTCCCAATTAAGCAAAGAGAAGCAAAGTTGACAGAGTTCATGAATCTTAGGCAAGGATCTATGAGTGTGAGGGAGTATTCCCTTAAGTTCAACAACCTTTCCAAGTTTGCTTCTTACTTGGTTGTCGACCTCTGAGCAAGGATGCACAAGTTTGTGTCGGGTGTATCTGAGTTAATTAATAAAGAGTGCTATACCACCATGCTCATTTAGGATATGGATATATCGTGACTCATGACCTACACCAAATAACTTTAGGGGATAAAACTTAAAAAGAGAAGAATGGGCGAGTCCAAGAGGGCTCGACTTGATGGTAGATTCCAAGGTGCTAAAGGTTGTTGTTTCCAATAAGGCTACAAATTTCAAGGCCAAGGGTCCTCCAATGCCTAAGGCTAAAGGTTCACAAATGATAGGGTTTTCAACCCAAGGGATCAGGGTGGTAATGGTGGTCCAATTCCTCCTAGATGTGGAAGGTGTGGCAGGAACCATGGAAGTAGATGTTGTAAGGATATTGGTGCTTGTTTCGGGTGTGAAAATATGGGTCATAAGGTAAAAGATTGTCCAAATAAGGGCAAGGATGGTCGTCCTCAAGGATAACGTACTCATGATGATCAAGAAGCACAAGACGGTCCACAAGGAGGTGTTTCTCGACACAACTGGTTCGATGCTCTTCAAAGGAGACAAGGGATGGATGAGGCACTAGATGTTGTCCTCAGTATGTTAATAATTTGCAATCTTGATGTTTATACTTTATTGGACCCGGGTACCACTCTTTATTTCATAACTCCATTTGTTTCTAATCAACTCCATATATGTCCCAAATTGTTATGTTAACCTTTTGAGGTGTCTACTCCCATTGGTGAGTCCATTCTTGTGTAAAGAGTCTATAAGGGTTGTCCCGTGTATTTATTGCATAAAGCTTTTCCTTATGACCTTGTTGAACTCAATATGGTAAATTTTGACATCATTCTGGGGATGGATTGGTTACATACATATCGTGCTACTATTAATTGTAGGACCCATAAGGTTAAATTCCCAATCCCGATTAAACCTATCATGGAATGGGAGGGTCATGACTTGGTGGTCAAGAGTAGGTTCATCTCTTATTTTAAGGTATATAAATTGATTTCCAAGTGTTATATTTATCATATTGTATGAGTAAGAGATGTCAGGTCTAAGGTTTCTCTTATTGAGTCGGTCCCGGTTGACAATGAGTTTCTTGATGTCTTCCCCTACGAACTACCCGGTGTCTCTCTTGAAAAGTAAATAGACTTCGGCACAGATCTCCTCCCTGATACTCAACCCATTTTCATCCCTCCCTATCAAATGGCCCCAGCGGAGCTAAAGGAGTTAAAGGAGCAACTAAAGGATTTGTTAAAAAGAGGTTCATAAGTCCAACTAAGTCACCTTGGGGTGTACCGGCGTTACTTTTAAAGAAGAAAGATGGTTCTCTTAGAATGTGCATCGACTATGGGCAACTCAACAAGGTCAACATGAAGAACAAGTACCCATTACCAAGGATCCATGACCTATTTGATCAATTGCAAGGGGCAACTCACTTCTCAAAAATTGACCTTTGGTCTGGGTATCACCAATTGAGGATAAGGGAGTACGAAACTCCCTAGAAGGCTTTTCGGATAAGGTATGGGCATTTTGGGTTCACAGTGATGTCCTTTGGCCTAACTAATGCACCAATGATATTTATGGATCTCATAAATGGGGTCTTTAAACCCTACCTTGATATATTTGTTATGGTATTTTTTGACCACATCTTGATTTATTCCCGAACAAAGGAGGATCAAGCGAAATATTTGAGGGTAGTGTTACAAAAATTAAGAAAGGAAATGCTTTTTGCTAAATTCAACAAATGTGAGTTTTGGTTGAAAGAAGTTGCATTCTTGCGTCACGTGGTGTCAGGTGATAGGATTGAGGTGGATCCGAAAAAGATAGAGGAAATAAGGAATTGATCGAGACCCTTGACTCCAATGGATATTAGGAGTTTCTTGGGTTTGGCCGGGTACTATCGGAGATTTGTGAATGGGTTCTCTTTAATAGCTTCCCTTTTGACCAAATTAACCCAAAAGAGGGCAAAGTTTGTATGGACCAATGAGTGTGAAAGAGGTTTCCAGACCTAGAAGGACAAGCTTATGTCCACTCCTTCTTTGGCTCTACCAGAAGGGTTAAAGGGATTTGTGGTATGTTGTGATGCTTCAAGAATCGGATTGGGGTATGTGCTAATGTAAAATGGCAAAGTCATTGCCTATGCTTCCAAGAAACTTAAGGTGCACGAGCGTAATTATCCCACCCACGATCTTAAACTAACGGTCATGGTAATTGCCTTGAAGATATGGCGTCACTGTTTGTATAGGGTTCATGTGGATGTGTTTACTGACCATAAAATTCTCTAATATGTGTTCACCCCAAGAGACTTAAATTTGAGGCAAAGGAGGTGGCTAGAGTTCCTTAAAGGCTACGACATGAGTGTACATTACCATCGGGGTAAGGCTAATGTGGTGACCAATGTCCTAAGTCGAGTGTCCATGGGTAGTGTGACCCACCTTGAGGATAGCAAGATAGAGTTGGCAAAAGAGGTCCATCGGTTAGCTAGGCTAGGAGTTAGATTGAATGAAGTTGAAAATAGAGGTGTGGTAATTGTTGATGGCTCCAAATCTTCTTTGGTCGAAGAGGTCATGTCCAAGCGATATCTTGACGCCGCATCAGTGGAGTTGAAGTCTTTCGTAAGAGATGGTAAAGTGGAGGCTTTCTCCCAAGGGGGAGATAGCGTTCTTCGGTACCAAGGTAGGTTAGTGTACCCAATGTCGATGACTTGAGAGAGTTAATTTTGAAAGAAGCCCATAATTTCTCTTACTCTATTCATCCCCGTTCCACTTAAATGTACAAAGACTTGAGAGAAATGTATTGGTGGAGTGGCATTAAGAGAGACGTTGCAAAGTTTGCAGCTAGTTGCCATAATTGCTAACAAGTCAAGGTTGAGCATCAAAGGTCGGGTGGCTTGACCCAAGACATAGATATTCCTACTTGGAAGTGCGAAGAGATCAATATGGACTTTGTGATTGGATTGCCAAAGACTAAAGACATTTCGATTCCATGTGGGTGGTTATTGATAGAATGAAGAAGTCAGCTCACTTTCTACCTGTTAAAACCACCTATAGTGCCAAAGATTATGCAAAGTTACGTAGATATTCTTACTTGGAAGTGCGAAGAGATCAATATGGACTTTGTGATTGGATTGTCAAAGACTAAAGACATTTCGATTCCATGTGGGTGGTTATTGATAGAATGAAGAAGTCAGCTCACTTCCTACCTGTTAAAACCACCTATAGTGCCAAAGATTATGCAAAGTTGTATATTCATAAGTTAGTAAGATTGCAAGGGGTTTCATTGGCCATTACTTCAGATCGCGGTGCTCAATTCACATTGCACTTTTGGAGTTCCTTCCAAAAGGGTCTTAGCACTAAGTAAAACTTAGTACAACTTTTCACCTACAAATAGATTGTTAAGTTGAAAGAACTATTCAAACTCTTGAGGACATGCTTAGGGCTTGTGTCTTTGAATTCAAGGGAATTTGGTATGACTTCTATTCATCAAATTTGCTTATAACAATAGCTACCACTCGAGTATTGGAATGACTCCTTTTGAAGCCCAATATGGGAGGCATTGTAGATCCCCGGTGGGTTGGTTTGAAGTGAGAGAAATGGCTTTGTTGGGTACATATCTAGTCATAGAATTGTTGGAGAAGGTGAGGATGATTAGAGAAAGATTGAAGGCGGATCAAAGTCGATAAAACACTAGAAGGAGAGATCTTAAGTTCGAAGATGATGATTGGTGTATTTAAGGGTTTTGCCAATGAAAGGTGTGGTTCATTTTGGATCTTGAGGCTTGTTGGGAGGGTTTCATATGAACTAGAGTTGCCCATGGAACTAACTATGGTTCACCTAGTGTTTCATATCTCCATATTGAGAAAATGTAATGGGGACCCCAATTTCATTATGCCTATAGGAATGGTGAATGTTGAAGAGAACTTGGCTTATGAGGAGGTCCTGGTGGAAATATTGGACAGGCAAGTTAGGTGGTTGAGAAACAAGGAGATACCCTCTGTCAAAGTCCTTTGGAGGAACCAACATGTAAATATCGCCATATGGGAAGCCAAAGCTGATATGAAGAAATGATATCCTTATCATTTCCATTCTGATCAAGCTTAAGGTAATGTGACCTTCCCATTTTGGGATCCCTTTTTCCTCGCATACTATCCTCAAGACATTTATGCATGTTTATGTAGTTTTGAGATTTGCATTATAAATACTATTTGAAACATGGTTTTAAGATTTAAACATTGCATGTGTGGTGTTTTGTATATGGTGCATTGACATGTGGTGCATAACTCCATTTCTTAAAGCTTACGTTAGCACATTCGGGGACGAATGCTCTTAAGGGGGAGATATTGTATGACCCCACCTATGAGAAGTATGAAAGGTCAAGAAAGAAAGCCTTGGAAAATTTGAAACTGTGAGATTTTATGAAGGGGTTTACGGACTATAAGTTGAGATGCAACCCACAAAGTAGGTTCGTGGAAACCTGGCAGACTTTGTGAAATTTGGAACCCTCTAAAGTTCAATCTATGACTCATCAGATGACCCATAAAATCCCCTACGAGTCGTAGACCGTATCGTAAAATGAGAATCAAAGAGGAGGGTCAATGAGAATCTATCAGACAAAACACCATCTACGACTCATAAAATGATCTATTATTCGTAGATCATGTCATAGAGGGACGGGCAGAGAAAAAGGGTCTTTCAAGTTTGGGAAGAAGGCCATCAGCCAAAACCCTATCTACGGCTCATAGAATGGTCTACGACTCGTAAACGGGGTCTCATAGACTTGTTTGGCCAGCTTTTAAAAGGGGGTAGTTTGGTCATTTCTTAGCATCTTATCCCTATACTGCATTATTTTGACCTTCAAGGGAGCCCTTTTATCAGTCCTAAAGCCCTAATCTCATTCATTTTCCTCCTCACTCTTACTTTCTAAGTCTCTCAAATGCTCAAGCTCTCAAGAAGAAGGAACAAGCTAAGATTTTGGTTCTTCTCCTCCAACTTGGGTATTCTCTCCATTAAGTTAATAAGGTGTGTGGGTTTTGATTATGGGAGCTTTCTCTCACAAGCTCAACTATTTTCTCTCTAAGTTTTTTTCCAAGTTGTGGGTTTTTTATAAAGTTTTCATGAACTGTTTGCATGACATGATTAAGAAGAAAACTATGATGATATTGTGATAAGTATTATATTATGTTATCTTTGTATAATATTATGAAATGAACAGTCATGGGAAAATATGATTTAAGATGAGGGTTTTATGATGCCCTAACTATGTTTTGTTATGAAAAAGTGGGTTATCTTGCATGAGTTGAAAAAAGGGGGTTTTGCTACTCTCCTCATGTCTAAAGATATCGTTCTTGCACGACTTTTTGAGCACTAATACATACCTATCATATTTTACTTAATCATGAACCAAGTTTCTTATGTGACAAAGACTTTATGACAAGACATGTGATTTATAAATGATATAAATTGTGAAGGGACATTATGTATGCTATGAATTATGAGAATGTTGTGAAAGCTATGAAAAGCGATGATGCCCAATCTTTGATATTATGAAACCTTGGTATTTATGAGCTACTCTATTAACTATGAGGATAGTAAAATGCCTTGCATGTGATGATAATAAGAATAATTTGAGTATTCCTACGGATTATGACCTAGCACCGAGTGGACCTTGGTAAATAATCATTGTCCCATAACTATGTTGTCACCATAGGATTATGAACTAGCTAATGGATCCATATAGCCTAAGTTGCATGATTGGTGAGAAAGGGTGATGATCCTATATGGCACATGTGAATCATATATCGAAAAGGGTGATGTTTTCGTAAGGTTGATAAAAAATGGGTGCCGAAAAGAGTGATTTTCCTGTAAGGCGAGTGTTTGGTTTGCCCCGGCAAGGTAGACCACCCCTTTATTCGGTGTGGGATGAACACTAAATTTCAGGTAGTAGCTCACTTGGTCTTATTTATCAGTTATGGTCTTTTTTCATCTATGTATTTTATGTTGCACAATTTGATGATTGATCCTTACATAATTTGACATGGCATTGAGCATGCATGAAATATCAAACTTACATCCGTTGACTATGATTATGCATATTAGTAAGTATGGCCTATATTCCTTATTACATTTGTACCCCGTATACTTAGTACATTCTAAGCACTAACGCATACTTTTTGGCTGCATGATCTAATCATGTAGGAACCGGAGCACCTTACCATCCTCCTCTTCCACGCGGCTAGACGTTCTGATCAGAGATTTACTTGGTGAGTCCTCCACATTCGGGGCCAAAATTCCACTTACTTTCATGCCTTGTTTAGACTCTATTATTTTTAGATACTATCTTTTGAGGGTGAGCCTGGGAGATGTCTTTGGCCCCGACCTATTCGAAATTTAGAGGTGTTGTTGGATATTGTGGTGGTCATGTATTATTGAGCTTGACTCCTTATATTTTTGTGATATGAAGATCATCCTTTAGTCCCATGCTTCCCCTTTGTGTTAAATGCTTGTTGATGGTGTTGATATGAAAGTTCTATGTCCCTATACCATCCCCATAGCGTGAGTCTAAAGTCCCTCTTCCCTTAGCTGTTATGTGCTATATGTTTTTGTTGCTTTTCATGCTTTCGCAAACCAAGGATGTGCTTATATTCTTATAAGGCTTATTTGGGATCCCACTCGGGTTCTCATTTGCCGTGTTGCGTCTAGGCCCTAGGCTTGGATCGTGACAGAAAATTTATCTTTCACAAATTATAATTGCTTCAATATTTCCTCTTGCACCTATTGATTAACTTCTCCAAAGTAGATATTGTTTTTGCCTATGTTTGCAACCAAGCCTGAAGCTTTAGAGAACATCATGAAACATTGCCGTCTATAGAATATTAGTAGGTCATCTGTAAAACTCAATTGTATTACTTTCCAATTTTTGCATCTAGGATGATAATGGAAGTCACGACTTGTCTGCAAAGTCTTCCATATTCTTGTCAAATAATTCATGGCTATCATAAATAGGTAAGGAGACAGTGAATCTCCTTGTCTTACCCCCTATTTTTGCTTTGAATAACTTTGTACTTTACCTATTTATCTATATGAAATATGTCACTGTTGTAACAAATTACATTATCTAGCGTATTACTTTAGTAGGCATTCTGAGCTCACCTAGAATTTGCTCCGAGAAGGACCACTCATTCCAATGAATCATAGACTTTTTTCATGTCAATTTTAACTATACATCTTCTGAAAATTCCCTTCCTCCCACATCCCTTTACTAGTTCATAGCTCAATATTACATTATCCATCAAATTCCTTCCTAGTATAAAAGTTGATTGATTTGTGTCCTCCATAACCTGCTTCAGCTTGCAGTGATCACTTTGGATATGACTTGTATATTATTGAAAAACATAATATTGGCATGTATCCATCGATTTTGATTAAGTTCCTTACCTAGGAATGAGTGTCACAACCGTACAATTAATAGGCTGGTACATTAACCATATATCAAAGAAATGTAATACTGCATTGGTGATCTATTCTCCTACTACTGACCATGATTTTTTTAAAGAATACAAGATTTAATCCATCTTTTCCTAGAGTCATAAGGTTACTTATTCCCTGCAAATCAAGCTCCACTTTCCTTCTTGTAACTGGAGCTACTAATTGAATTTGTTGAGCTCTATCTAGCATTCCACCTTTTCTCATTATATTCATGTCCACAGTTGGTAAGTTTGCAGAAGCCGTTGCAAACAGTTCCTGGTAGAAACTCATTGCCTCATTCTCAGTTATTTTTTAATAGTGTATTATAATTCTTGCATCTATAGTGAGACTAGTGATAGTATTCTAAACCAATCTATTCTTCATGTGAGTAAGGATGTATCTTATTTTTGCATATCTTAATTTCAACCATTGCACCTTTGACTTTTGTCTCATAGTATTCTCCTCAATCTTACACCATTTCACCAGCTGTTGCCTTAACTTTATTTTTTTGATCTCTATTAACATGCAAATGATTATGACTTATCATTTCTATTTGTATTTTTTAGAGTTGTTTTTGATCTGCTGGATTCTATCCTTCATCACTCTAAACTCAGTATTATTCAGTTTCTTAAGTCTATTTTCACCTTTTTAAGTTTTCACCATATTTTTTTCATGTCTCCTTTATTGTGTCCTTGCCAGACTTGCTTATTTATCTATAAAAACTTTGGATGATCAACAATGGAGTTAAAAAAATTTAAAATTTTTGAAATTGCTTTTTCAAACCTTGTCTAATACCAATTTTAGAGGAGTATGGTCTGATACCCCTGGCTTTACTACTTGGACTTTCATAATTAGCATATGTATCATCCGGCCAGCATTCACTATGACACTATCCATTCTACTACATGTATGCCTATTAATCTAAGTGTATGAGCTCCCAATTGTTTTCAATTCATGCATCCCTGTATCTGTCATAAATTCATTGAAGTCTTGATCGCAAGATCCTATACTAGACTACCTTTCACCCAATCCGCAACTTGTAAGATTGCATTGTAATCTCCCATGCACAACATAGGTTCTTGGACAGTAGTAGTCAAACCCCTCAGATCCTTCTAAAGCTTTACTCTATCATGGATAATATGTAGTCTATAGATCGCAACAAATATAAATTGCAGACCACTTCTTCTTATGCTTTCTTTAGGCTGTATAAACTAATCATAGAGTTGTTCCATACCTCACATTTCACATACTAAGAATCCCATAATATCTAAATTCTTCCCTTATTAGGAAAAGCATAATTCTTCTCATATTTCCACCTAGGAGCAACTTGTTGTATTACTCTACTTGCTAGATCCTTCTTTACTTTATGTTCTATCATAGATATAATACTAACATTATTCTCCTTCATAAATAATTTGTATTTCTTTTGTTTATGAAGTGTATTAAATTCTTTAATATTCCAAGTACCTAGCTGCAGAATATGTTGTTTGTTATGTCCAATTTTGTCACCTCAGTGCACTAATTCTAACCCTTTCCACCACTTGAACTTCAATGCTCATACACACTTAAAATATCAAAGACATTTAGTACCTGCACTCAGTCTGCTACTTAGGTATTACTTTAGTTGCTGATTTTTGTGGTATCGGTTTCCATGCTTCCTTTTGAGTTAGTGTAGTCGATTCTTTTATTTCTTATATCATTCTAACCCCTTTGTTGCTTATGTTTGTTTTGTGTAGCCATATCCCGAACTTGGTGGTAGTTATTTTTTTTTAGCAAGTACTGGGGATTGGCCCCCTTCCTTGACATATTTATGCCCCAACTGCATACACTTATCACAGTACTCTAACACTCATTCATACCGCACTACTTGATTAAAAAAAATTCAATTTGGGATCCTGCACTTTCAGTTTCCTAGGCAGCTCTTTGACTACATCCATTTCAATTAGGACTCTAGGAAATAATATTCTATCCACTTTAGTAGTACATTCATCAGCATATAAAGGGATACACAAATTATTACTAATTTGATTCCATGAATCCATGCTCCAACAATTTAGAGGCGAATCTGGAAATTTCACCCATATAGCCACTGATTGCAACACTTCCTTGTTTAAATCAAATTTAGGGCTTCGAACTTTCACAATGATAGGCCTGTTATTTTGGCATATGGGGCCTGAATATAGTACCTCATTCCTATAATCCAAATTTGCAAAGTTGACCAGAAAGTACCCATCATTGTGATAATACACTTTTGGTTTACTTACCTTGTTCACTTGATGAGCTATATATCTTTCCACTGTAGTTATGGTGGGAGAATCTCCAACTACATACATGATTAGGGCTTGTTTCCATTCCTTTGTAGCTTTATCAATCTCCTCTTTTTTCAGTTCAATAACCTTCTCTCCATTCTTTATTACCGGAGCCATAAAACTAAGACCCATGCCTTATCTAATAATTTGTTTGTATCGAAAAAAATTAGCCCATTTTTACTTAGGTTCCTCATTGAGTCCCTCCTCTCTCTATGTAGTTTTTTGCCACTTGCTCAATGTCCTAGCTTCCTTTTCCTCCTGATTTCACTTCATTACTGTACTAAGCTCCACATTAATGTTTCTTATTACTGTTTCTTTGTTTTCAGGCGTCACCTCCTTTGATGGAAGTCATGGTCATTCTGTTGCTCCTTTGCCTTGTACAGTCTCAAACCCTAGTGAATCTTCCAAATCTGCTCTCTCCTTCTCTTTAGGTGTCACCACCAGTTTGATTTGTTCTTGCTTCTTCCTTCCTTGCGTCATTTCGATCAATGGATCCAAGTTAACAAGTTACACGATCATGGACCGAGAGATCTATTCATGAAAAAAGTTTAATTGATTTGTTAGTATAATGTTAGAATACAGTAAATTTAATGCTTTATCCATCACATTTTGGTTTTCATGATAAGGTTTGACATAATTCTTAAGAACTTGTTAGAACTGTTGTTTTCCTAATATATTTCTTATAAATGATTATATTTTTATCTATTTATGTACCTCTTAATTCTAAGATAATTAATACTAAGGGCAAAATTCAAAAAGTATAATTAATTTTTTTTTTGATTATCTAAATTGACAACTATTTTGGGACAATTCTTTTTAGTATACGTGACAACTAAAATAAGATAGTGGGAGTATGTGTTTGGAGGTATATTATCATATATTTAAATTAAAAATTGAATCAACCAAACATCAATGCAATAAAAAATGACTTAATTAATTTAATTTGACTCTAACATTTGAAAAATAAACTAAAATGATTTGGTCACCTTTAAGAAAAAGAAGCGACTCAAACCGAATAATAAACACCCCTGCTCTTATAAGATTTGAGCAAATTTTAATTTTAATCTTAGGGTGTGTTTGGTATGGAGGAAAATATTTTCCATGGAAAATGGTTTCCAGGAAAATGAGTCGATTTCTAACTCATTTTCTCATGTTTACTTGGTGAGTGAAAAATATGTTTCGAAAAATATGTTTTATTGTTTGGTCAATGAATAAAAATATTTTTTAGAAAAAAAACTTATATTTTTAGCTAGAGAGTAGATAACAATTTGTAGAAAAATAATTTCTGACATAAAAATATTTTCACAATTTAAATTTATTTTAAAAATAA
>DF362308.1:37820-59224 GCA_000787875.1 Solanum virginianum
TTTTACAAAAATAATTTTTAAATTTTGTTTTGGAGGGGACGTGGAGGGGGAGGGGTGGGTGGGGAGGGAATTGTGTGAGTCAGAATAAAAATAGGTGAAAAAATTAAAATTTTCAAAATGTAATTTTTTTTCAAAAATAAATTTTTAATCTTATTTTATTTTAAAAAATTCGAGGAGGTGATCGTAATATGAATGACATAAAAAAAATCAATTTGAAATTGGATAAAAGTTTTGGAAAATGTTTTCCTTAACTTTTGAAAGGAAGTCATTTTCCTTAATTTTGAGAAAAATAAGTTGATTTGAAAAATATTTTTCAAAATATTTAAGCCAACCAAACATGAGAAAATGAAAAAATATTTTCTGGAAAATATTTTCCTCCATACCAAACACACCCGAAATAGAAAATTTCATAATAATCCAACGGTATAATTGGAAAAAAGTTTTTTGTAGAGTTTTAAATCAAACACCTCCACACCAAACACACCCTTAATTTTAAAACATATATTTTTATGCGTAATACATATTTAAATTAATCAAAATTGGATTTTATTTTATATTTTTAAAAAAAATACATTTTGCAGGTCTGGTAACGCCGATCCCTATAAGTTGTTCAACCTTTTCAAACTCAAAAATGATTGGGCCTGAATATAGTATGTGCCTAATTAAATAATAGACAGAATAAAATGCGAAAGTAAAAGCAAATAGAGGCAAAGGTATTTGCTTACAAGTTCCATCTCCCTTAAAAGCAAGACTAATTAATTCTTTCCAATTTCTTCCTATTCAAGCTCCCATTACCCAAAAATTGTCTTTCCCTCCATCTGTACAAGTAGAGACACTCAATTCCTTCCTAATTCCTTTTTTCTTGATTTTGTAAGTTTGGTATAAAATTATTTTTGTTGACTGTTGCTCCTGGGGTATCTTAATTAATGTACTGCTACAGGAATCTGTTTGATGGCATAATTTAAGGGAAGACATTAAAAGTGCGCCTTGTTTTCCTTATTACTCACTAGCTCATATTCAATATCTCCATCACCCCTTACTCTCCTCCCAATTTCTTCAATTATTCATTGCTGTCTTAATTAGGTGATTTTCATCTTGTTCGATTTGCCTTTAATTTGATATTGTATTAGCATGATGCTTACGTGCATAGCTCGTTCGAAGCAACCCAACGATGATTCGCTTGATCAACCTAACAAATTCAATCCAAATGCTGCTCCGCCCAATAAACAATCTGTTAAAACACTCACTTCTCAGGTAGAGTACAATATTCATATTGATCATTGTTAATTCTTCGCTTATGATTATTTTAGTTTGAAATCAAAATACGTGAATTAGATCAAGGACATGGCATTGAAAGCATCTGGAGCATACAAGCAGTGTAGTCCAACGTGTGCGACTCACCCGTCTACTCTGCGGAAGAACGGAAGCCAGAATGACTCGGACTCCGCGGCTTCATTCCGGTGGTCTTACAGGAGAACAGGGAGTTCGAGTTCCAGCTCCACGGCTGGGAGGAAGGAGCTGGAAGCCAGGCTAAGAGGGATATCGAGCGGTGAAGTTACGCCAGTATCGGCGTCAGCCAGTGGACGCCGAGCTGAACCCGTTGTCTTCGTTGAAGAAAGCGAGCCGAAAGAGTGGGTGGCTCAGGTCGAACCGGGGGTTCTCATCACTTTCGTTTCTTTACCACGTGGCGGCAATGATCTCAAGCGGATTCGATTCAGGTACTCTTTTTCACCTAGAATTATTTATTCATTACTTGCTAATTAATTTTGTTAATTGTTTTTCTCTTTCATGGACCAACTACTTTATCGCCGTCTATATCTTATAGATTGACTATTAGACTGTTAGTGGAATTTATTCACGCTGGGGATGGGGAAGTACGTACGTCGGAATTTCCTTTGTTAGATGGTAAACAACATAGGTTGGAATTTCCTACAATCTGCTTTGCTTCTCAAAAACTCTTCTTTAACCATTTAAAGTAAAACAATAGGATACATTTCTTGACTGGAGTTTAAGTCTGTACGAGATATTTTTATTTTTTAATTTAAAATAACTTTCATAAACTCATGTAAGTTGAATTTTTAATCAAAATTTTCTCTCCATATTATTTTTTTAATGTTTTCTTAACCCGCTATTCACATCTTTTTAATGTGATAACTAAATTTTAAGATTTTGTACTTCAAATTTTTCTTTAAGTTCTTTTTCTCAAAGAAAAAAAAGGAAAAACTTAATATTATTTGCAAAGTTTTCACAAATTATGAACTTCAATGCATATATTTTTTCTCTCCAAGATTAACAATTTGAAGTACGGAAGAATTAGTTCTTGCAATTTTAATAGTTTTTTAGGTGAAGAATTATTTTATTAATTATGATGATTTTGTTGAGAGAGAAATATGAAAAAGTTAGATTTGATTTATGTTGTAAAAGAAAATAGTAACGAATTTAGTTAGAGTACAATTGGGATTCTAGCTAGTTTTAATATTTTTTCCTAAATTTTAATTATATAAATTTAATTGTAATCGTTTAATTTACCCAATGGTCTAAAATATTTTATGCAATAATAGTGCACAAAATTTAAATTCTCTTGACTATAGAAAGGAGAATACTGGGCGACGCATAATAAAAATAATAACCACAAACTAGAATGTAAATCACTTCACCTTTCATTAGGTTATTGATTTTATTTCACAGTTATTGCATTTGCCTCATCTGTATCAAAACATAGTGAGATTAAGCCATTCAAAGGAAATTCTTTCCATAATTTTATTTAATTAAGATAAGTCCAAAATGGATGCTTCTATATATATAAAAAATATTGGTACACCCAATACACCAAAAACCTAGGTGAAACGTGGTATTTTTTAAAAAAAACAAAATTTAGGTGAAACGTGGTATAGTTAATCCCATGAAGTATCCTACCAATCAAAAAATGATCTGAGCCACCTTATGCCAATAATGTCGCGTTGGCAAATCATCTTGTTTAATAAGGTTAAAATTCTAGTGTTGTGTATGAAAACGATATGCTGACTCCCCTTATTTGTCTATGTATCTTGGTACCCCAGTAAAATTTCTAGCTACAATCCCTGCCCCTAAGTTCTCCAATTGGGCTTTCACATAGGAATCAGAAGAATTGTATTACTATTCATACAGTTTATTCATGTTTTATCTTGTATTTAAAAATGGGCTACTTAAAAGTTCCATTTTGTGGCTGAGTATTAAGAGGGGAGTTGATTGTATACTCCTTATCTTGTAAGTAATATTGAAGTGGGAGTCGAGTTTCACCTTTTGCTCGATGATTGTCACCAAGTCAAATATCGGAAGTCTCGTTTAAAGTTTTAAACAGTGAAGTGATTAGTTTTGGAAACATTTATTTCGTTTAAGACAGAAAAATAAAATAGAAAAAAAATTAACAAAGAAAAATCATTTTGTTTTTGTGGGGTAATTTACTCTTTTAGATGGTATACTAATGAAAGTATTCCACCTAACTATCTTTTGTCATAATATTTAATTCCGATATTGTGGAAAATGTATTATCACTATGATTATATATCCACTTGTGGGTGGCGATTAGAGTTTCCTTTGAAAACCAAACTACGTTTGTCAAAATTAGCAACAGCTTATGGTCAAGGTGACATGAAAGAAAGATTTGTGTTTCAGACAGTTGTTCCAAAAAGTTTACCTGTGATTATTACCAAAAGAAAGCGTGCTAAAAGTAAATTTTGACGCCCTACCCAAATATCACCTTTATTAATCTCTGTTCATACGAAGAAATTAGTGGTAATTATGAAAAAACAACAAAAGAAAACAGGGCAACAAGAAAATAAGATTCCTTTCAAATTAAAGTCTAAAAGGGAAAAAGAAAAATCATTAAGAGTGTCTTTGGTGGGTCTGTTTTGATTGTGTTGGCAAAAACCTTTTACTAATGTTGTCGTCTTGTCGGGAGTTGCCATCCCCTTTCATTTTCAATTTTGATCATGATTAATTCTTCCATGTTGTCATCTTGTAAGAAGTTGGATGTCAGTTTTGTCTGTCAAGATTATTTGCACTCGGAGTAGACTCTAAATTTTGGCTTCTAATTGAGGAACAAAACTCTTGACCTATCACTTTCACAATGTCAATAGTGACAGTCATTTAGGCGTGAAAAATCACTAGTAGAATAGTCTATGTTATGGTTGTAACTTGTAGACAGTGGGAGCCAAGACTTTGCCAATTGAATATTGTAGGCCTCATCTTAATGCAATCCGTGCATCACAAGATTGTGGTAGAGTCGAATCATTCGTTCCTTTTTCTTTATAATAGATAGATGTATTTTAACTTAATTCATATGATATTTATTCCTTTCAATTTTGGCTATACATAAATAGGCACTTGAATTTGTATAGAATTGAACAAATAAACACATACATCTTATTTAGTATCCTATGTGAGAGTTTGTATCTACGCAACATTCTAGGTGGTATCCTATGATAATAGTACATAAGGATGCCATATAAATTTCATATCAACTTATGGGTGACTCAATTAATTTCGCAGGAATCCTATTACTTTCCACCAATATGTATCTAGTAATTCTATCTATCAAGCTAGGGCAAATGAAAAAAATCACTTAGTATTTATTTATTTTGCTGAAATTTGGATGTGAATCTAGAGCCTAACCTTCATAATTATCAAATAAATAAAAAAAATCATATACTTTCTCCATTTAAAAAAGAATGATCTAGTTTGACTTGACACGGAATTTAAGAAAATAAAGAATACTTTTAATCTTGTAATCCTAAATTAAAATTATGTCAAATATACCAAAATGATCTTTTATCTTGTGGCCTCAAACATGACATGTATAAAATTGAAGTTAAAGTATTGCTAAGAAGAGAAATGAGTCATTTTTTTAAATAAGATAAAAAAATTAAGTCATTTTTTTTTTAAATCGAGGAAATATAAAATAGGATGTGATAGAGTTGATCGATCATTGTTGAACAGTATTTCTTAATAATCCGTTGAATGGTCTGGTAGTCACTATCCATCCCCGTGAAATATATTTAATCATTTTCTTGGTTGGTGAAGGATAGGATGAGCTCTAAGCAAAGTCAGAGGCTATGCCTTTTAAATAACCATGCATTAAAGCCAGTTTTTGAGTTATTGGTCCCCTTAAATTATGAAGAGAATCCTCTTTGTCTAAAAGCTTGTGTTAGTGGTAGGCCATGAAAGACATTTACTCCATAACATAATCTACTAATTTAATCACTTGCTATATTGTCTTTAGCTTTTGACCGCCACACTATGCCTAATTTAGTTTTCTTTCTATTGTTTCCACTTCCCCATTTCTACCTTCTTACTGTAACCCTACTTTTCACCTAGAAATACTTGCAATTTTTGTAGTCTCGATATAAATTCTAAAATTAAATAATTTGTAGTCGAAAATAAGTTATAAATATTTATATGACTATAAAGTATTAAAATAGAACTTAAAAATCAAATTCTGCTATATAAAAGGTGTGATTCTTTTTTAATTTAACTAAAAAAGAAAAAAAAATGTCACATAAATTAGGACGAATGAGTAATAGTCTAAACATTCAGCATGTAGTGTTTCAGCTTAATAGGTGAATTGCATTAACCACAATGCTCATGTTCCCGAAAATAATCTCTCTATCTCTATGAGGTAATGGTATGGTCTGAGTACATTCTACTCTTCTCATACCCCACTTGTATGATTCCATGGATTTGTTGTTGTTGTACAATGCCCATGTTGCAAATCAGCTACAAATGAACAGTTCTCATGTCTAAAAAAGTCATGTTACCTCATATATGTTCAGTTCACGATAACATGGTCTAACAAAACTTTTGGAAAAGGAAAAAACGCAGGAGCTTATGTATATGCTATTAATGGAAAAATAGGTGCAACATCCAAATTAAGGATTTTGTGGATAGGTGATAGATGAAGCCAAATTTCTGACTCATGGTTATTTTGTTATAATAGTCGAGAAATGTTTAATAAATACCAAGCTCAAAGGTGGTGGTCCGAGAATTGTGAGAAGGTAATGGAGCTTTATAATGTCCAAAGGTTGAATCGACAAGCTTTTCCCCTGCCAACACCTCCAAGATCCGAAGATGAGGTACCCCTTATATTTTCTAATATATCGTGTTTACATATATATATTTGTCTTTTTTCATTTATCATGAAAATATATATATATATATATATATATATATATATATATATATATACCCCATTGACTAAAGAGAGACTGCCCCGTACTTTGTTCCGTCCAATGTATTCATCTTCAGATTCTCTTGAACTACAGTCAACCCATTCTCGCTATAATTATGACTCTTGTGGTGTCTCCTCAACTCCGAAACTCTCAAGCATTAGTGGAACAAAGACAGAGATATCATCAATGGATGCCTCTATGAGGACTAGCACATCTAGAGATGCAGATCGCTCTGGAGAACTATCCATCAGCAATGCCAGTGATATTCTTGAAACAGAATGGGTTGAGCAAGATGAGTCTGGGGTTTACATCACTATACGAGCGCTACCAGATGGCAGAAGAGAACTGAAACGTGTTCGATTCAGGTTAGTTTCATCTCAAACAGGCATATTTTCCTGCAGCTGCACAATTATTTCAAGTTGCATCTTCTTAGATGACCTAAGGATAATGATGTTATCAGGGGAATATGGACCTATTAGGCAAGCCTAGTTATTCAGGTGGACCTATGAGAATACTGTTGCCTCAAACTGCTATTATTACAGTTGCACCTATGTCCATTTTGGTAATTAGTTCAAGTGCAAATTTTCATTTATCAATAAGTTTTTTCATCATAACGTGCTTGATGAAGTGTTAATTAGTTAGTAAAAAAAAGCTTAAGGACATGATGTTTGAGCTAATGTTGTTACTTCTGCCTTACTTCATCTGTTCTCCATATTATATGACTGAGGCTGATATAAGCTTATTGTGCATGTCAACGCACGCAGCCGAGAAAAATTTGGAGAAGTGCATGCCAGGTTATGGTGGGAAGAGAATCGTGCTAGGATACACAAACAATATCTGGGATGAGAATGCTTATTGCAAATATTGCTACATTTCCTGTTGGTTGCGGAGGTGTTGCACTTCTTTGGCAAATGCTCATAGTATTCATTATATATGTGGAGCCAGAGATTAGTATAAGAGAGGCGATATACAAAGAAGAATCTAGCTTTGTTACCTTTGCGACAACCACCTAGGTTGTTGACATGTTCTTTTTTTCTTTGTTTTTGTTTAATTTCCTTCATCTAGATTATGGTCAGTAAAAGGGTGGAAGGGGATGAAGAAACTAAAATCTTTCTTTGGGTGTAAGATTTTAAGGGTTGAGAATTTTGATGTTGATTCCAAAAAGAAGAAGAGATTTTGATGTTGGGTATGCAAAAATGTTAATATTCAAGGGGAAAGTCTCTTCTCTGTTAGCTAGCTGTCCTGCCTCGACTGTCTTCACTTCTGTTTTAAGCTTAAATTTGTGCACATTGATTTCCATGAGAAGTCTCTCAATGCTGCTACTATTTTTTACTTGGAAATTAACGTGTGTGTAAAATATGTTTGTAGACCTTTCTGTACATGAATTTCCAAGTCATGCAGCAAATCTTGCCTATTTCGCATGTGTGTATATATATCTGCACGTGTATGTCGAGTCATGCAGATACATCATTGTGTATTGAAGAAATAATTATGCTTGAAAAATAATGTATAAATAATTTGAATGATTAATTTAGGTCGTCATATAATGACTTGTTTGTCTACGTGAAGATGATCTAATATTATTAGAACCTGCAAAGATGAACAATCAAAGATATATTTGATACATATGTTTTCTTACTTATTTTCATTTTATGGTGTACATAAATGTAATAAAGAGTATCTTACATAAGGTTATTGAAACTTCCCACATGTGCTTCGGAATGATCTATAATCGTAATTTTCATATATCTCAAAATTCATGCCTGATTTTGAAAATTCAATTTCATATTCTCGATCAGGGGCAAAATTGAGTGGAAAATGAGTATAATTCGGATTTTAGAAGACCTGTAGCAAAAAATAATTTTCGCAATCCAGTGTCTATCTGCCCCTTGGTCGCGACATGCCAGGAGCGCGAACTAGTGTAAATGTTGCTCCGCGTCTGATCAGCATCGCGCCAAGGGCGCAGATCAGTGTATTGTTTTTCTTGATTTTTCTATTTCGGCCAAGGGCGTTGGGGTCATAGCCCCATGCCCAAACGTGAAATCTCCCATACTGAGCCATTTTTCAACTCTATAACTCACAAAACCCTCTCACAAACCTCACTAAGACTATCAATTTTCTCATTCAAATCTAAGGATTTCAACTCAATTTTGGGACTCAAGGACTCATTTCAAGCTCTAAGTCTACTTCAAGTTCACCTCAGCGAATTCAAAGTTTAATGTATGTAGGTCTTTATCCATGAGTCCTTTCACCCATAGAGCCCAACCTTCCATTTTCATAAAAATTACATGTTTTCAAGTTGTATTATGTATGAGTATCTCTTATTATTGATTATGAACATACATTATGTTGTGATTTTATGAAATATTGATTGATTATGCATGACTGTCTATTTCAAGCTAATTCCATGAATTGATTTTATCTATTGAGACTATGCATGTTTTGATCTATGAAACTATGAACTATTATGAGCTTTTGTGATGGATTTCAAGGTCTATTCATATTATGACTAAAGTATGATTATTTCAAGTATTTCGTGGGATTAGACTTAGCACCAATGGATGAGATGTCGGCGTGGACTATCTTCAAAAGTCTATACTCCTTTCCTCAAACTATGTGCCAACATAGCACTGTAATTATTACTCTTGCTATTCTAGGGATCCATCTAGTGCACTTTATCATGAAATCCTTTTCGAAATGGGTCATGTTCCCGTAAGTAGGGTTACTTTATACGAAATAGATCATGTTTTTGTAAGGTGAAGTATGGTTTACCTTGGCAAGTAGACCACCTCTTTATTGATAAGGGGTAATCATCGAGATTCCAAATTGTATCTCACTTGGTTTTACTCATGCCGGTTAAGGTCTCTTCCCACATATGTATGATATATTATGCAAGTTGAATGATTTACAAGCATGTTTTATTACGAGCATTGATCATGCATGCCATGTTGAGGTTATATATATTCATTGCTTATGCTTATGCATTTTGAATATATTGGCTTATGTCTTTGTCGCATTGTATCCCACATACTTAGTACATTCAAACGTACTAACGCATACTCTATGCCTACATGATATTACCATATAGGGACCAGAGCTCCTTTTGATCATCCTTCTCCACGTGGCTAGCTCGATATTTTGAAGAAAAGCATTGGTGAGTCCTCAAGTCCGAGGATAATATTTAAGTTTTTCTTGCTATGGTAGCTAGTTTGGTACTTCGGAGAAAAGCACTGTGAGTCCTCAAGTTCGAGGACAATAGCCATATTACTCTTTCTATGTTGAAACTTCTCTAATAATTTGAATGATTAATTCGAGGACAATAGCCATATTACTCTTTCTATGTTGAAACTTCTCTTTTATGTTGAATACCTGTTATTATAAGGGTGAGCCTAGAGAATGTTTTGGCCCCCATTCCATTCCAAGTTAGAGGTGTTGTTGGATACTATGATGTATTTATGTTATAAGCTTGTCTCTTTTATTGCTTTTATGAATATCAAGACTTCTCTTAGTCCTGCTTCCCTTTTTCTTTATATCTTGTAATGCTTATTTTGCTTCCGCGACCAAGGATGTGTGATTGATATGCTAAGAGGCTTGTTTGGGTCCCTTCAGATTCTCCATTCACCATGTCACGTCTAGGCCCTAGACTTGGGTCGTGACAAATATGGTATCAGAGTACTAGGTTGTTAATGGTCCTCGAAAATTCAACACACCGCGTCGATTAGAGTCTTATTCATGATTGTGAAGCGCACCACAACTATGGATAGGAGGCTATGAGGCATTTTAGGAAATATTTCACTTCTTCATGGTCTATATCGTGCTTTAGGTGTAACTATAAGGCTTTTCCCCTAACGAATGCTCTTATTTCCTTCTAGATCATGCCGATTCAAAGGGGAAGACTAAGAAGAGCCCGTACTCCCGAGGAGCAACCGGCCCCTCCCACTCCTCAAGATAGAGGGTTAGCCCAAGAAGAGTTCCGAGATGCTATCACAATGTTAGCCTGTGCTATGACCAACCAAATGGACCAAGGGGCCCAAGCTCCTCATGCTCCCACTCCCGCCTCAAGGGTGAGGGATTTCACAAGAATGAATCCACCAGAGTTCCATGGGTCCAAGGCGAATAAGGGTCCCTAAGAGTTCATCGATGAGGTGTATAAAGTGCTATCTATCATGGGGGTCAATTTGGAGGAGAAAGTAGAGTTATCGGTCGACCAACTCAAAGGTGTGGCCAAATTTGGTTCACCCAATGGAAATTGGAGAGGAGAGATGATGATGCTATTCCTTGGGAGGAGTTCAAAGCCGCATTTTTCAATCGATTCTTTCCTATCGAGCTGAGAGAGTCTAAGATGATGGAGTTTATGAACCTTAAGCAAGGTTCCATGAGTGTGAGGGAGTATTCCCTCAAGTTCAACAAGCTTTCCAAGTATGCTCCACATTTGGTGGCCGACCCTAGAGCTAGAATGAACAAATTTGTGTCGGGAGTGTTTGACTTGGTTAATGAAGAGTGTCATACCACCATGATAGTGAGTGATATGGATTTGTCTCGGCTCATGACATATGCCAAGCAACTAGAGGGGAAAATCTTTGAAAAAGAAGAAGTGGTGAGTCCATGAGGGCTCGATTTGAAGGTGGTTTCCAAGGTTCTAAGGGTGGCCGGTTTCCTCAAGGCCAAGGGTCTTCCAATGCTCCTAACAAGAGACTTGCTAATGATAACCCAAGAATCCAAAGTGGTAATGGTGGAGCGTCTAATCCTAAGTGCTAAAAGTGTGGGAAAAACCATGGTGGCCTATGTTTGAAGAACCCTAATGCTTGCTTTGATTGTGGTGAAATGAGTCACAAGGTTATGATTGTCCTCATGCTCAAAACAAAAGTCGAGATGGTCGTCCTCAAGGCCAAGGTACTAATGTGGGTTAAAGGGCAAATGGAGGCCAACAAAGCGATGCTCCAAGGTAACATAGGTTCTATGCTCTCCAAGATGAGATGCCCCGATATCGTCACCGATATGTTAAAGGTTTTCGATTTTGATATGTATGCATTGATAGATCCAGGTGTCACTCTTTCTTTCATTACTCCTTTTATTGCCAAAAAGCTTCATGTGAGTCCCCGAATTGTTGTATGAACCTTATGAAGTGTCTAGCCCCGTCGGTGAGTCCATTGTTGCTAAAAGAGTCTATAGAAATTATCCTGTGTTCATATTGCATAAAGTCTTGCCTTGTGATTTTGTTAAATTAGATAAGGTGGATTTTGATATCATTCTTGGGATGGATTGGCTACATGCATATTATGCTTCCATTGATTGTAGAACTCATAAGGTTAAATTTCAATTCCCTAATGAGCCTGTCCTTGAGTAGGAAAGTCATAATGTAGTGGTAAGGGTAGATTCATTTCTTGTCTTAAATCCCAAAAGTTGATTTCTAAGTGTTGTCTTTATCATCTTGTGAGGGTTAGGGATGTTGAGTCTAAAGTCCCTCCTATTGAGTCGGTTCTGGTGGTCAACGAGTTTCTTGATGTCTTTCCTGATGAGCTTCCCGGTGTTCCTCCAGAAAGGAAAATAGACTTGGGTATAGACCTCCTTCCCGATACACAACCCATTTCTATTCTCCTTTACCGTATGGCCCTGGTCAAATTGAAGGTGTTGAAGGATCAATTAAGGGATTTGTTAGAGAAGGGTTTTATAAGGCCTAGTAAGTCACATTGGGGTGCACCAGTGTTATTTGTGAAGAAAAAGGATGGTTCTCTTAGAATGTGCATTGATTACTGGCAACTTAATAGAGTTACCATAAAGAACAAGTACCCTCTACCAAGGATTGATGACCTTTTTGATCAACTTCAAGGGGCTAGTCACTTCTCACAAGGGTCTAGTCACTTTTCGAAGATTGATCTTCAGTTCGAGTACCACTAAGTGAAGGTGAGGGAGTGTGAAACTAATGTTCACGCTCCAATAACAAAGAAGTCACAATCAGTAATAAACCTAGCCGAAGGTTAGGGTCGAATCCACAGGGAATAAGGGCTTGAATAAGTTGATCCACTAACAATCATTTCAAGTATGAATCACTATATTCTCTAAAATAGTGGTGGGGGGGTTTGAGATTTAAAATGAAGAACAAAAATAAACACTACACTAAGTATGCAAGAAGACAATCAAATTGATGGACAACTCAAGAATTGTGTTCCCCATGATTCATTGACTCAATTACCCTAGACAACATAACCCTAATTGAGAATTCGCATATAGGATGGTAACTTCGATTCTTCCAGCCCTCTTGTGAAGGTAAAGGTCGAATTTCACCATAGCACTTGGTCGGCAACCATGGTGTGCCAACTAATCATTACCCATTGTCCAAGTCAACCTCCCCTTAGTCAGGTTTGGTTGATTAGACGAGAACACATCAATCTAATCCTATCATTTACTTTTCATTTTCTATTCGTCACTACCTTGGTCAGGATCATGATAGTAGGCGAGGTTTGGTGTTGGCCATCACCAAACAACAAGCAAAGAGAAGGGAAATAAACAATACATGCAAAATCCCAATCAAAGAAATGGACAAAGTCTAGGTTATTTCAAGTCAACTACTCATGGTTCCCACAACCTCAAATTGTGGGTGCTTAGCTACTCATGGCTAAGGCAAAATCAACAACAATGAATGTAATATACATGGTTGAGAGTTTACACAAAACAATGAAGAACAAAACACCTTCAAGTTAGAAACCACAACCTTTAATTAAAGAAAGATGAGTACAATGTGATTTTCCAAACCCTAAAGTGGGTCTTCAAATTAAAAATTGAAATCTACACTAAACCCTAGAAATATTCTAGAGAGAATATTCAAAGTATAGAATTTTAAATTCAAAGTTTGAAGTCTACATCTTAAACCCTATCAAATTTACCCTAAAAATTAAATGGAAAATACAGCTGGCAGCAGGTACGTCACACAGGTACGACTCATAGAGTGACCTATGAGTCGTAATCAGGGTTTCATAGTCAGTACTTGGCATTTTGGACTTGATTGCTATGACCCACTGTTACGAGTCATTTCTTGGGCTACGACTCGTATTCTCCTCTCATAGTCTAGGTCTTCAGTTCTTGGTCCAAACTTTTAACTCACTGTTTCTTGCTACGATTCTACCTGTATGAGTCGTAGTGAGACCTACGACTCATAGGGTGGCCTCGTAGCGCTGAGCTCTACTTTGCAACTTCTTGATTTTGCTTACTGGATCGTATGTCTTATATTTTAGCAAAATCTACAATTTTCTTCCAAACTCATGCCAACCTGTATTTTCTGCACAACTAACACAAAAATCCATAAAAATCATAAAAAGTTGCATTAAGAACTTACAAAATCCCTTGTTTTAGGCAGCAAATGTACTGTATTTTGACAACACATCAACATCCTTAACTTAGAATTATTGCTTGTCCTCAAGCGATGACTCGATCTAAGCAGACAATGAGAAACATATAGCAGCTACTCTAATGGCATATACATCATTTAACTCCAATTCAGATACCCAACTCTCAGTTTCAAAACCTGATTGCAAAGCTACTAAGCAAACCAAAACACAAAGATGTATCTGGCAGTCCAACTATGACAAGTGAAGAGTATGAACAATCCACAATTACTGGACTAGTCACATGCCAATCATGCAGTGCAAATGCCCTCACAGAAAAGAAATCCCTCTATCTCACTCAAAATGCATTCAAAATTCAGGGACTGTGCAAGCATTCTCACTCTCACAAATGAAATTCATGCATAAGTTCTAACACCATAGGCTTTCCCCTATACTCAAACTTCAGACTGATGACAAGGTGGATTCGGATCACTTTAGGACTTAAAAGGCTTGTAACATAGGCCCATGGGTCTTTGGTATGACATTTTAGGCAAGTAGTGACTAAAAGCTATCCTTGAACCATATTTTTCAACACTCTTACCTCCATAACTCAACCATTTTCATTAAATCCACCCTTATTTTTCCTTTTCAAGCTTTTCCCAGGTGATTTCTTTCTCTTTTTCAGCTGTGCCATATTTTTGAACTCATTTTGTTATTCTCTTCAATCCAAGGAAACCTTTCTTTTCTTTTCTTACCCGGCATATGACTTTTTCTTTTCTTTCTTTCTTTCTCAACTAACCGCCTCATTTTCATTACTTTTCCATAATAAATGCCACCCTCAACTTAGGCTTTTAGCCTGAGGTGAAGCACACAAATATCTATCCCCCAAACCAAGGCCACTATTTGTAGCCACCCTCAACTTAGGCTTTTAGCCTGAGGTGAAGCACACAAATATCTATCCCCCAAACCAAGGCCACTATTTGTAGCCACCCTCAACTTAGGATTTTAGCCTCAATCAAGGTTCACATGTTCAAGGATAGACCAGGGCCAATATCAAGGTAATTCACAAAACAAGGCTAGGCTAGCTAAGTGTCAAGAAAGAAAAAGTACATAAAAAGATCAAACATTTGGAACAAAGGATCAACTATCACATTTGGTAGGTCATTCAGGCACAAGTGAGCTCACTAAAAGAACAATGACCTAAGATACTTTCCCAATCAACCATATCACCAGTCCAATCTTAGAGTAACAAGGCAAGTTCTGAGTCAGTACACAATGCAAGAATATGGCAAAATAGGCTCACACACATATGACATTACATACAAAAACAACATGGACTAACAGGTCATCCTTCAACCTTCAAATTGCCTTCACTTTATCAAAACAAACATTACCAAATAATCACATGCAAGATTACAATAACAACCAACAATCTCAAAAAAAATTGAGGGTACCAAATTTTCAAAACATTCATAAAAGCATTTCAAGATTATGCACATGCCAAAAGATAATAACCACAATATATCTACAAATTATCTACACTACCTAAATATGCCAATTCAATAGAAATTAAAAACATCCACAAGAAAAAAGAAACACAACAAGAAAACCTTGGGATAAAAAATAGGGGAAGGTATGGACTCGAGGCTACTCAGACTTCACCCTAATCCATAACTTCCCACACCCCACCAAAAGAAGATACTTTGTCCTCAAAGTAAACACATGTAAGAGATAAGGGAAAAACAAGGAGCATACCTTGGGTTGCCTCCCAAGAAGCGCCTAATTTAATATCACGGCACAACGAGATGAACTTCGGTATTCATGCTTCTTCCAGGTCCCAATCCTCAACTATCTTAATTTCTTCCATGTCACCCATGTAGAGCTTAAATCTTTGGCCATTTACCTTGAAGATCTTTCCATCTCTACTTTCCTTGAAGATCTTTCCATCTCTACTTTCTAGTTCGATAGAACCATGATTAAAGACATGTACTACACAAAAAGGCCCCATCCACTTAGATCGGAGCTTCTCAAGAAACCACTTTAATCAAGAGTTGTAAAGAAACACCACGTCCCTTGGTGCAAGTTGGCGGTTCTCAATTTTGCAGTCATGCTAAATCTTCATTCCTTGTTAATACAATGCAAAACTCTCATACACTATCAATCTAAACTCATCTAGCTCATTAATCTACATTAGTCTAGATGTTACTGCTCCATTCCAATCTAGATTGAGCTTCTTTAATGCACACATTACTTTATGCTCCAACTCGATAGATAAGTGACAAGCCTTTCCAAACACCAGATGGTATGGAGACATACCAATTGGTGTTTTAAAGGCACTGCGATAAGCCCACAATGCATCATCCAACTTTCACAACCAATCGATGCTGATTCACATTTACGATCTTGGACAAGATTTATTTTATCTCTCTATTCAATACTTCTACTTGCCCACTAGTTTAGGGGTGATAAGGCATTGCCACCCGATGCTTTACACCATACTTCTTAAGGAGTGCCTTAAATAATCTATTGCAAAAGTAAAAACCTCCATCACTGACTAATTGCTTGAGGTGTCCCAAACCTGGAAAAAAATATTTCTTCGAAGAAAACCTGTGACACTCTTGCCCTCATTGTTTGGCAAGGCTATGGCTTCCACCCACTTAGAGACATAGTCTACAACAACCAAGATATACTTATTCCCATGAGAGCTAAAAAAAGGTCCCAGGAAGTCAATACCCCAGACATCAAACAACTCGATCACCAAAATAGGATTAAGAAGAAGTTCTTGCCTCCATGAGACTCCACCCTCTCTTTCACATCTGTCACAAGACTTAACATAATCATGAGCATCTTGATGTATAAAAGGCCAATAGTATCCACACTATAACACTTTGTAAGCCGTACGAGCTCCACTATGGTAACCACAAACTAATGAGGAGTGACATGCTTTAAGGATACTCATCATCTCCACTTCAGGAACACATCTACAAATGATCCCATCAGCACATACACAAAATAGGTATGGCTCATCCCAAAAGAACATTTTCACATCATACATGAACCTACAACGTTGATGGGTATTGAGATAAGAGGGTACCATATCATTTACAAGATAATTGGCATAGTCGGTGAACCAAGGAATAAGATCATATGAAGTTGCCAACACCCGTTCATTAGGAAAGGAATCATCAATATCAAGACCATTATCAAACTGCATCATAGCTCCATCCTCTAATCTGGAAAGGTGATCTGCAATTTGATTCTCTGACCCTTTTCTATCAATCACATCAAAGTTGAATTCTTGCAGAAGAAGCACCCATCTGATCAACCTAGGCTTTGCATATTTCTTGGCCATCAAATACTTGAGTGCCGCATGGTCTGTGTGTACTATCACTTTGGCTCCTAGAAAGTATGACTAAAATTTCTCAAATGCAAAGACCAATGCATGTAACTCATCTTTATTGATTATGTAGTTTTTCTGGGCAACGTTCAATGCTTTGCTTGCATAATAGATAGGATATAGGACTTTCTCCTTGTGTTGTACTAGTACCACACTTAATGCAACTCCACTAGCATCATATATTAATTCAAAGGCCTTTGAACAATCTAGGGTCACAATGATAGGTGCTACAATCAACCTTCTCTTTAACTCTTTGAAAGCTTGCATACAGGCATCATCAAACATAAACTTGGTATCTTTTTCCAACAATTTGCACAAAGGATACGAAATCTTAGAGAAATCTTTTATGAAGCACCGGTAAAATTCTACATGTCCCAAGAAGCTCCTAACCCCTTTTACTGAGATCAGTGGATAAAGTTTCTCAATCAACTCAATTTTTGCTTTATCAACTTTAATACCTTTAACCAAAATTCTATGACCTAGTATAATGCCTTCCTTAACCATGAGGTGACATTTTTTTCCAATTCAATACCAGGTGACTTTGTACACATATCTGCAAAGTGTCATCCAAATGTAACAGACAGTCTTCAAAGGATTGACCCACGAAACTAAAATTGTCTATGAACACATCAATCATACTCTCCACCATATCTGAGAAAATAGCCATCATGCATCTTTGAAATATGGCTAGAGAATTACACAATCCGAACGACATTCTTTTGAATGCAAAGGTGCCATAAGGGCATGTGAATATGGTTTTCTCTTGATCCTCTAGTGCAATGACAATTTGATTGTACCTCGAATAGCCATCAAGGAAGCAGTACTAGCCCTTTTCTATAAGTCTATCAAGTATCTGATCCATGAATGGCATAAGAAAATGGTCTTTCTCAGTGGTGGCATTAATTTTTATATAATCCATACACACTCTCCATCCGGTGACTGGTCGCATGGGAATCAACTAGTTTTTTTGCATTAGACACTACTGTGTCACTTCTTCAGGACATACTACATAGGGCTCACCTACTCACTGTCTGCAATAGGGTAGATTACCCCTGCATCTAATGACTTGATGATTTCTTTTCGAACCACTTCTTGCATTGGAGGATTTAACCATTGCTGGTACTCAATTCTAGGCTTGTAGTCCTTAACAAGTTGAATCTTGTGAGTGCATATGCCAGGAGGGACACCAATAATATCTGTAAAACCCTACCCAATAGCCCTTTTGAATTTCTTAATACTGCTACAAGAGCCTCTGCCTGATGTTCACTCAAATCTATAGAAATGATGACCGACAATGTATCATGCGCTCCCAGAAATACATATTTCAAATGTGATGGGAGTGCTTTCAGTTCCAACTCTAGTGGGATCTCTATGGAAAGCTTTGTGGGTGGAGATTCCCTGTTCTACAAATCAAGTTCTAATTTTGCCTGATGTCTCGGGCCAAATGATACCCCAAGAGCATTTACTGTCTCCTTATAATTTGGAATACAATCACCATCAAAATTCATCAACACTGCTTCTAATATATCAACTCCAAGATGTATCTCGACTGGAACCTCTGACTCATCATCAATGACTATTTCAATCAATAAGATTACCCTCAAATCACAGCCTTTACTACTTTGATGACAGACTTAGAACACCATTGCTTCTTCACCAAGCCTAAATGTGAGCAATTCTTTCTCCAAATTAACTAAAGTGTGTCCTGTGTCTAGGAAGGCTCTCCCCAAAATGATAGGAACTGCAAAATCAACTTTAAAGTCAAGAATAATAAAGTCTGCAGGAAATACAAATTTGTCTACATTTACTAGCACATCATAAACTACTCCCACAGGTTTCTTGATTGTTCTGTCTGCCATGAGTAACCGCATCTTTATAGGGATAGGAGTACCTAATCCAAGCCTTTTAAAGATAGCAAGTGACATCAAATTTTTGCTAGCACCCAGATCACAAAGTGCTTTGGCAAATGCTAATTTACCAACTGTGCATGGTATAGTGATAACACTTGGGTCTTTACGTTTTTGGACTAGTGACTTGGTAGTGATGGAACTACAATGTTGGAACTTTTAGGAGATATCTTGACTCACCATCTGTTTCTTCTTGACTAAATCTTTCATGCACCTTGCATAACCCGGTATCTTCTCTAAAGCGTCAATCATAGGAATGTTCACTAACAACATCTTGATCATTTCTAAAAAGTGCTCAACCTTGTCATCCTCTTCTTTCTTCTTAAGCCTTTGCAGAAAAAGAGCTGAAGGTCTGGGAAAGGTCTTAAACCTCTTATGTTGCCCATGTGCTCTATTCATTTTCGCTTTTTCATCATCAGTCTTCTTGTGACTCTTATCCACAACTACCGACAAAGGAAAATCGATAGTGCTTTTACCACTCCTAGTCATGACTGCCATGCAATGCCCATCATTCTTTGGATTTTGAATTGTATTGTTTGGTAAAGCGCCCCTTTGGTGTTGGTTTAATTGTGAAGAAAATTTCCCATATTATTGTTCCAATTGTTTAATGGCCACCGAGTGAGGCTCTATCTTTTGGTTTATGCATGAAATGTTTGACTTCATTCCTTTCAAGGTCTCATCTTGATGGTCGACTCTATTCAACTTGTCAGATATCTCTTCAATCCTCGAAGTATTTGGCTCGGCATCACGATTGTGAGGCGGCACATAAGGACCAGTGCCATAAGGGCATTCAACTTGTCAGATATCTCTTCAATCCTCGAAGTATTTGGCTCGGCATCACGATTGTGAGGCGGCACATAAGGACCATTTCTATAACTATTCTTCTACCCTATTTGGTATCTGGTACTCTCTCCTTTTCATAATAACCACCTTAGTTGTCTCTATATGCATCATCATTGTTGTAGTTCCGTTGGCATATGTCACTCTCTGTCTTTCATAATATCCACCCCAGTTGTCTTTATATGCACCATCACGGTTGAAGTTATGACCTTGATTCTTGGAACCTTGCCTCTAATAGTTCGAATTGGACCCTTGGGGGTTGTTCCAGAAATGTGCCAATTGGATACTTATGAAGCAAGCATCTTCATCAAAGAATGGTTCATCATATATTAGAGCCTTAGGAGGTTGGTAAGTTACCGCTTGAACACTCGCTTGATTTTACTTTAAAACCAAGTCCATACTTGTGCGAAGTTGAGGAAGTTGTTGCATAATCTCCTCATTTACCTTAGCTTGCTCATTGTTGGTGTTTACCTCACAAAAGGTCTTCATAGTACCACTTTCTATTTGACTCCATGTTCTATTGGTTTTTGCCACTTGCTCCATCCTTTTAGTGATCAATGAAAAGGTTGATCAAGAAACATGCCTCCCATGATTGTGTCGGCACAAGCTTGACTATTCTGGTCAAGCGCCTGATAAAAAATCTCAACCAAGGCATCATCAACAATCTTGTGATCAAGAACCATTCGCAAACATTTGGTGAATCCCTCCCATATGGTACTAATAGAGACACTGGGCAATTGCTCAAAATTGTTTATTTGGTCTTCGAGCTTAACTTATTTGACCTTAGAAAATATCTTTCTAGGAAAACTCTCTGAATCTCTGCCCAACTTGTTATCGTACCTTGAGGAGGCTCAGACAGCCACAAAGCTGCATTACCTATTAGTAACAATGGGAACACCCACAAACCAACTACATCTAAAGAAATTTTGTGTCCCCATGACTGTCACGACCCAAGCTATGGGCCATGACTGGTACCCGATAGGGCACCCGGACAACATAATCAAATCAAAGTCTACCATGGGTTACTATTCATTTTATAAAAATTTGGGCAGAATATGGGCCATGACTGGTACCCGATAGGGCACCCGAACAACATAATCAAATTAAAGTCTACCGTGGGTTACTATTCATTTTATAAAAATTTGGGTATAATGTCCTTTGTATTATGGACTGACCACCTGAAACAGAAGAGTGCAGCGAACCAGCAGATAGAGTATAAGCATAAGAATAGATAGTATCTGAAGCATCAAAGTAATAACATGATATACTCAAAGTAATAACATGATATACCCAAAAATAGCTCCGAAGTAGGGGAGCTCGTTAGAAGCAGCAATAGAGATCCTAAGCTGGAGGACCTCTAGCCTGTACGTCAGGACCTGCGGGCATGAAACACAGCTCCCGAAGGAACGGGGGTCAGTATGAAAGACGTACCAAATATGTAAAGTAGAAAGTACATAAGATCATCAGAATAGCCAAATGAATATAGATAGTAGAAGAACATGTTATGCTCAATTTAGTCACAGATCGTAGGTAAAGGATTCCATGTTCATACGTGTATCAAATTATGGTTTCAGCTTAATCAAGAGTCAAGAGGTACTTGTGAGAAGCAATGGACGGGAACGATGGCGACCTCCATACTCGCGCCATACCACAGCATAACTCCAGAAGATTTCCTCCTGACCATGTCTCCGACACATAATATAAATGTGTGGGGTAAGTGAGCCAGCGTCCT
>DF362307.1:1054-32330 GCA_000787875.1 Solanum virginianum
GAACCAATTTGATTAATTATCATGTAGTAGTTGGGTTACTGGAAAAACAAAATAGACAATTAGTATAATGTGAGTGTAATTGAATATGAGGATAAATAATATTTTTCTTGAATATTTTATAATGTTAATTTGTCTTTTCTCTTGACTAGTCAAAAGAGGCTTTGATGATAAGAATCAAAGTTTGCAAGATTTTCTATGTAACTTGCTTTTACAATATAATATCATATAAATATTCCAATGATCTATGTCATGTTATTATTAGTATTTAAGTTTATATGTATATTATGTATGGCATAGTAAGAAAGTGGGGAAGTTGAAATTTGGATGTTTGCATTATGACAATATTGATTTTTTTATGGATATATTAGAACCATCATGGGGGTCAGAGGTTGGAGAGTTTAAAAAGACGATATATACAGAATGACATTAGTAGGCTGCTTGACAACTTTTCCTTGATAATTTGGTGTTGTTAAGATCTTATGCTGATAATTATTTAACTAGATCGTGGTGCTACAGATTCCATTCAAAAAGGAAAGGCTAAGGTGTTAGATTGACCGTGATTTGACTAAGGCAAGTGGACTTTCAAAACTTTGTAATTCTCGTAGAATTCTCAAATTTTTCTTTCTCCTACGTGTGATACGTGAAATATTTTAATATTATAAAAATAGGGTGATTAAATGTAAATGTGAGTTGGCGTGTTATTGTGGTACTTGAATTGATAAATGCGGTTAAGTGATAAGAATTCTATATTTTTGATATATATATTGTTGTGGTTGGAGATTATGAGTGGATTTGTTTGTGGAATTCATATCATGTTCATTCATTCCATAACATGCATATTTGGATTGATTGCAAGTGGACTTTCAAAACTTTGTAATTCTCGTAGAATTCTCAAATTTTCCTTTCTCCTACGTGTGATACATGAAATATTTTAATATTATAAAAATAGGGTGATTAAATGTAAATGTGAGTTGGCGTGTTAACATGCATATTTGCATTGATTGCGGATATTGATATGAGTGAGATGGAAAATATTGAGACCAAGGTCTTTACCGGTCGAGATATAATGTTGAGGTCTTTGCCAGCGAAATTACGATATTGAAAAACTTTATGATGATATTGTGATGCCAAGGTCTTTGCCGGTAAATTTATGATGATATTGTGATGTCGAGGTCTTTGCCGGCGATGATGTAATGTTGAGATATTTTTCAGTGATGTTATAATACCGAGGTCTTTGCCAGCGATTACTGCATAAGCATTGCATTTCACCCTTGCATATTATTGCATAACATGATATTATTCTTGTTATTGATTGTGCTATCATTTTTAGCTTGTGCTTTAGAATTGTGATATGGTGAAATATCATCTTTATTATGTATGATGTATTGCTAGGTTGGACTAACTTTCTGTACAGGTTGTAGTGGTGAAAATCGATTGGGACGAAAGAAGTTTGTGTATTCTATTAGACTTCTTTTGTTTTGTTAGTTAACTTGCTGGGTACCACGTGGTATTTGGTACTCACCCATTGCTTTTACACTTGTGTAGGTTGTGAGCCCGAATAGTGAATAGTATTTTTCTTGATCCCCCGAGGCTTCCCAGGAGACGTAGAGAAGTAGTTGTTGTCATCTAGCTGACACTCTTGTTTCTATTTCTTTTGTACTTGTTCTATTCGAGAAGAAGGACAATTTGGACTTGTATTTCTTTGATTTTAACTATTGTCATCTGGCTGACTCTCTTGTTCCTATTTCTTTTGTACTTGTTCTATTCGAGAATAATCTTGTAAGTGTACACTTGTACATATAACATGTCCATAAGCTTATATTCACCAACCTCTACCAAGATCCCAAATAAAATTTCCAATTCTAAAAAAAATTGATTTTCTATATTGTTAGTAGCTTGTACGCGTGACAACCAATCGTTGGGTGATATTTAAGTTTATGAAAATTCTTAGCTTTAGTTATCTACTCTAGTTAATTACTTCCGTGCGTCATGTTTATTATCCCTTTGAGTTAAAGATGACTTGTTCTGGTGGGATTGAGCAAGTGCTATCACATCAATTTTTGGATCGTGACACCTACAAAATTTTGATGTCTACAAATGCCCCCTGCTTCAAGGCTTGTCTGAGTGTAGACTTGATGAAACTTCAAGAAGAGACTTGAAGTACTCTTTCTTTCACCTTTTGCGGTTTCGTAACTTCAAGACTTGCTGATTTGATTTATGATAGAAGAGATGAAGGACATATTTGGTCCCACTGGACGTGCCAGAATTTGTATGTCAATAAAATTCGCATCTAGAAAATATTATTCAAGGAACGAAAAATATTGCAACAATCGATATTTTATTTCAAGGAGTGAGTTCTACAATCTCTATGAATCCTCTGATTCACCTTTTCAAATATAGATTCAAGGGCTCTGTAGCTTATTCTTGAATCTTGAAAAACTTGATCTTGATTAAATGATTTGATAAACTTGAATTTGAACTTGATATAATCTTGTTCTTGAACTTGATCTTGACTTGTACTTGAATCCAAGGGTTTTTGGGCTTGATCTTGAATCTGGTGATCTTGATCTTGATGCGTTCTTGAACTAGAATGCTTGATTTTTTGATTTCTTGAATTCTTCTTGCTGCTTGTAGAGAAATCTACATGTTTGATCCACGAGCTCTCTCTGACTTCTTGTTAGTATTCTTGATGTTAAGGTGACATGGTGCAAGAAAAGTGATAAGATTCCTTGAGTTATAATAGAATCAGGCTTTCTTCTCGCCAATCATATTTAAGGTGACATGACGCAGGAAAAGTGATAAGAATAGGACTCCTTTCAAGTGACATGACAATATTTGATTGGTTGAAACACATCACTTGCATATGTGGCACATATTTATTGGCCTTTGATTTAGACAGGAATGTCATGTTATTTTGACACATAGCGTGATCCTATTGTCTTCTTTGTTTGGTTTGGCATGCCACATCATTCGTCATGTGGCATCAAGTGGGCCTCTAGGATGGGGGGATATTGGGCCTAATAAATTGGGTCATCTTTTGTAGCCCAAATAAATTTGTACTTTTAATTAACTTCATACTTTATTGGACTTAATTAATTAATCCAATTATATTAATTCATAATATTTATTTTTTGGTCTAATATAATTTGAATCATTTTATAAAATTTATATTAATAAATTTTATATGCTTACAAATATTCCTACTTCAAATCTCGTCGATATATTTTATCATTTGAAGACTAGATTTGAAGTATTTACTTTCAATTTGAAATCACTGTAGGTATATCTACTTATGTGCTTTTCTTTTAAAATATGTCTTTTACACTATTATTCCAAAGCGTGAATATAACAACTTTGTGAATAGGAAAGTGCATTTAATATTTCCCCCTTTTTTGCTTCATTTGTAAGGCATATATTTTGCAGGATTGGTAAAGAGTGCATATTGTTATATGGGTCCTACGTGCACCTTTTTTTTTTATACTACAACAATATTGCATTAATTGTTTCAAACCTTTTAGGTTTCTGCTTCCAGTAAAGTAACTATTGATTTAGGAATAGCCACTGCCTTAATTTTTTTCTCGTGAAATCCGCCACCACCTTATGGGTTTTACACCATAATTACAATCCTTTTTCATATGTAATTCTACACCCTATCAAAAACAATTTCTAAATTACCGTATTTAATTAGCAAGTTGGGTCTATAAATACCCTCATACCTGTTAACACTCCAAACACGAATTTGTGATATCCTCGCAGCGACTTCAGTTTTGCAAGGTATTTTCTCGTCCCCTTTTTTGTATACATTCCATTGTTGTTGTTATTATTTTTTTTGTAGTACCATAAACTCAAGATTCACGTATCACGAGAACTTGGTTTTAAGGTGTGAAGGGATAAATTTGCGCTCTCGTCTTGATAAATCATATATTTAATTCATCAAGAAATAACTTATTTGGTTGATGAACCATCTCTTTTTGTAATCACATATGTATTTTGTATTTTATACGAAAGTGACTAAAACAAAAAGAATATACATGGATCTAATGCATCAAGAAATAACTTCTTTGGCTGATGAATTCTCTCTCTTTTTTTTAATCACATGAGTATTTTGTATTTCATATGAAAGTGACTAAAAAAATATGCATGTATTTAATTCATCAAGAAATAACTTCTATGATTGATGAATCATCTTTTTTTTAATCACATGGATATATTGTATTTCATATGAAAGTGACTAAAAAAAGAATATACATATATTTAATTCATCAAGAAGTAGTTTCTTTGGTTGATGAAGCATCTTTTTTTCTTTTTTTTTAATTACATGGGTATTTTGTATTTGATATGAAAGTGACTAAAAAAAGAATATACATATATTTAATTCATCAAGAAGTAGTTTCTTTGGTTGATGAATTATCTTTTTTTTTAATCACATAGGTATTTTGTATTTCATATGAAAGTGACTAAAAAAGAATATACATATATATAATTCATCAAGAAGTAGTTTCTTTGGTTGATGAATCATCTCTCTCTTTTTTTTAAATCATATGGGTATTTTGTATTTCATATGAAAGTGACTAAAAAAAGAATATACATATATTTAATTCATCAAGAAGTAGTTTCTTTGGTTGATGAATCATCTTTTTTTCTTTTTTTTTAATTACATGGGTATTTTGTATTTCATATGAAAGTGACTAAAAAAAGAATATACATATATTTAATTCATCAAGAAGTAGTTTCTTTGGTTGATGAATCATCTTTTTTTCTTTTTTTTTAATTACATGGGTATTTTGTATTTCATATGAAAGTGACTAAAAAAAGAATATACATATATTTAATTCATCAAGAAGTAGTTTCTTTGGTTGATGAATCATCTTTTTTTCTTTTTTTTTAATTACATGGGTATTTTGTATTTCATATGAAAGTGACTAAAAAAAGAATATACATATATTTAATTCATCAAGAAGTAGTTTCTTTGGTTGATGAATCACCTCTTTTTTTTTAATCACGTTTTATTTCATATGAAAGTGACTAAAAAAGAATATACATATATTTAATTCATCAAGAAATAGTTTCTTTGGTTGATGAATCATCCCTTTTTTTTTTTAAATCACATGCTCCCAAATAACCTTATTTTTATCTTCTTCTCTTTTTTGTGAAAAGAATAAAATAAAAATACTTACAAAGAAAATTGATGTTTTTTTTTTTCTTTTAGTAAAGAGTCCATGATTATTATATTTCTTGTCAACTTGGTCCCTAGTTTTCTTTTGTTGTAGGGTCATAATTCAAGATTTTTATTATTACAAGAATGTGGTCTTGAGGTGTGAAGGGATGGATCCGCATCCCCCCACTTTAAGCAAGGTAATTTTCATGGTAGTTTTTATTGCGCAGAGGAATAGATACTCATTCTCACCTTAAGAACAAGGTAACTTTCATAGTAGTTCTTATCGCGCAAAGAAATGGATACTCATTCTCACCTTAAGAACAAGGTAACTTTCATGGTAGTTCTTATCGCGCAAAGGAATGGATATTCATTCCCGCCTTAAGAACAAGGTAACTTTCATGGTAGTTCTTATCGCGCAAAGGAATGGATATTCATTCCCGCCTTAAGAACAAGGTAACTTTATGATAATTCTTATCGCGCAAAGGAATGGATATCATTCCCGCCTTAAGAATAACAAAGTGCTTTTCTTGACAAGATTATATTTGTATATTTTTTCTTGTCGTTTTGTGCTTAAGTTCCTCACCAATGACTTTTTCTATTCCTTGCAGTTTGAAAAGATGGTGACTTTCAGGCAATACATCTCTCCTTCCACCAAACTTAAGTATCTTGTAGTCGAAACTGAAGACAGGGCGGAGCAAACTAGGTTCCCGACTCAAACTCCATTAGCTGGTCGATATGCGAGTCCGTGGCCTTCTTTGAAAAACCCACTTCATATGGCGAATTGGACTTCAGTGAAAACTCACAATTCCAATAAGCTACTCAAGTTGTGGTTTCTTCAAGCACCAGATCATCATCATGCTAACGTTGCAACTTCCCTTTCAAGCTTAGGTCGTCGCATAATTCAAGATGCAGTTCATTGGGAAGACACTATGATAGTTGAGGGAGAGTATCGCCACATTCTATGTTATTGGGAGTGGACAAAAGATGTATTTGCTAGGTGTCAAGATGCTTTGGGTATGGCTCAAATTTATGATGTCGTTTATGTATCACTTTTCACTTATGATTGTAATTCAGATATTTTACGAGCATTCTGTGAAGCTTGGTGCCCCAAAACAAAAATGCTTCTTACATCTGTTGGGGAATTGTCCATTTCTTTATGGGATTTACATGTCCTTGGAGGCTTACCAATTTTAGGTTCTCTTTACAAATAATTGGTACCTGAGGTCAAGGAACTTACTGGATTTGATGAAAAGAAGATAAAATATCTTTCTCGAACTTGTGAATATTTATTTGCGGCCTATCATCATCTTCGGGGTGCTAACCAAAGGGTATCTTTTAGCTAATGGATAGAGTTTTGGTGCAAGAGACCCTTAAGGTATGAACCTGCTCCATCTAGGCAGGAAGAGAAATCTTCTCGTCTTGAACTAACATATAATCCTAGTGGAACTTTGCCTGACACAAAGAGATGATCACATGTTGAAGAAATGGTATCCTCCAAGATCAGGGTGAACTTTAACAAAAGAGATACGACATATCTGGCAACCTTCTTATCTTGTTGGTTGTGCGCTTTTGTCCTTCCAAATAAGGAAGGCCATTACATTCGTCCTGGGACTTTCAAGATGGCAAGCTTGATGGCGAGTGAGAAAAGGGTCAGTCTCGCAATTTTGGTATTGGTTAGTATCTATAATGGTTTGAACAAGATCTCAACTGCATCCCAACTTAATCAAATTATAGCCTGCTTCCCTATTCATTATGTTTATGGTTGGCTTGCTCATTATTTCAAGACTCATTTTGCATTTGCAAATGGACCCTTTGTTCCTGCTATGGTAGTATATTCTGGAGAAAGGTGCTGCAAGGTACTTTGATAAAAATATTGCAAGGAAATGTATCCATGGTGATGAGAATGTTGCTTGGTCCTCTACTATGTTGGTTAAGAAGTATTCTTACTTTTATGAAGATAATGATCGTGCACCAGAGTTGGAGACGAGCTACTTCATGAGTATCTATTTTAATTATCTTCCCCTTTGATGCAAAAATTCATCTATCATTGAGCCATACAGCCCACACCGCTTCAGTCGTCAATTTGGAATCTTCCAGAATAATCCTGGTATTATGAAGAATGATATTCGCAATGCTCCTTTGGACAAGGAACTTATATTTTGGCAGATCTACACTATGAGTTGATCTTCATCACGTGCAATTTTTCCCCTAACCATGCCTAATGCAGGAGGCTCTTTTAGATATGACTATGAGATTTGGTGGAAGAAGACTCATGGGAATTTCCTTAGTGATCATCTACAGGGTTTGGTGAATGCTGCTGGACCAACTCCTGTTGTACCCTTAGAGGGTTCAGATGAAGTACGTATATGCAAAGTCCTCAAAGCTGATATGGATGATACTTTTTCCTTAGGTGCCAAGGGGTCCAGACAGCGTAATAAAGGAAAATCTCAACCCCCTCCAGTGGCACCAAAAGAAAAGACATCTACTCAAGCTGCTCGAGTTCCTAAAAGGTTATTTCAATATGAGAGTGAGAGTAGTAGTAGAGATCGTTGTTGGAAGAGAACAAGGGTACGTCCAGATGAAAATGCTACTACGCCCATGGTTGAACTACATGATGAGACAAGTAGCCCCTCGAGGACCATAATGACCCCTATTAAAGAGGTATGATCTAGACTTTCCTTATCGCGTATATCTTAGCTCCCCTTTTTGATTATTCACACCTTTTTTTTAAATAAAGGTGAATAAAAGGACAACTTCTATCTTTTGTGATGAGGTCAAAGATACTTTGAAGTCTAATGCACGTGACCGCCCAATAGCTGCTATGTCTATATTTGATGGGAAGAGAGTCATCCTAGATGCTCAAAAGAATTTCATCTCTTCTCTTTGGACCACCATTCGAGAGAAACTTTCTAAATGTGATGTAGATTATGCTTTCTCTCTTAAAGATGAGATCCAACTAATTATCAAGGAGATGAAATGCAAAAATGTGGATATCTCGCCTTTGATAAAATTATTACACTCTTTATTTAAGATTTGCTACCTCATATGACCAAGCCAGATCAACCCTTCATGATATGGATATGGAGATCGCAAGAAAAGAGTTGTTCCTAGCAGCGGGAGAACGTCTTTCAAATGTCATGCTTGAGGAGTATGCGAAGGTTAGAGTGATGCCTTCTCTCCAACAATCACTGGGGAACACGAGAAGGAAGATAAGAGAGCTATGCAAAAAGGCACAAGCTTTGGAAGCCCGTTTAGCAACTGCCAAGGATGAATTCGAAGAGGCCAAGTTAGCTACCGCACTTGAAGATAAGGAATTCGATGCATGCTCTAACATAGATTTGTCTAATAGTTTGGAACAAAAGAAGGAGCATCTAGAGGCTTTGAGTCAAGAGCTGATTAACTATAATTTAAGCTTAGATTAGATTTATTTCCCTTTTTTTTTTCTTTTGCTTATTTTATTTTCTTTAGAGTTTAGATGATATGTTAGACAATTTATGATATTGATATTTTTTCCTTGTATTACATTATGCATCTTTAAAGCCTCTTTTCTTTTATTGCATTCTCCCTCTTGAATTCGCTTTGGTTGCAATCTTTGACAATCCAAACTTGGCCCATAACTTATAGGCCAATAAGAATAACATAAGCTCTACTTGCAAACACTGCAAATGTTAATGTTTCAACTTATAAGATAAATCTTAAGGACTTCCAAAGCTTGAACATTTTAACTTTCAAACTTGATATGTTTTTTTTTGTTAGTTTGAAAGCGTTTAGCAATCTAGAACTTCCACTTGAAGGCTTCAACTTTCAACTTTGTAAAAATTTGAAGACTCTGATTTTGTCCACATGCTTGACTTGGAATCACCCCGCAGGTTTGGGGGGTTTAAATGCCTCAACTCCATACTTGGAGGTTTTCAACTTGCAATCTTGGAAGATTTGAGGGCTTCAAGTCGCGTATTTGGAGAATTTGATAGTGAAACTCATATTTGATAGAGGTTTTCCCCCATAGAGTCACCACCATTTGGTACAAGTCTAAAGTTTGATGAAAGGTACTCACAACTTTAACACTCATGTAAGACATCAAGTAGGGGACATATGGTTTTTTGACACTCATGCAACTGAACTTAGAATATAATTCCAAGCGCCTACGTACCTCAATGAAGAGGATCAAGTCACAACATAGTTTTGGGAGAGTGAGTGTTTTTTTATTTCTTTTGTTTTTTTTGGTGTGCTATACACTATTTATACTCTTGCGGGCCAAGAGTAACATGCAGTTTATGCTCATATGTCATAGAGCGTCACCTCACTTCAAGGGTAGTACCTCTTGAGGAATTTTACATTTATGGGAGCAATCCTTACGCCATTCGCATCAATAAGTTTGTAAGTGCCATTTGAATATGCTTTTCGTACTACATATGGTCCATCCTATTTTGAGGTGAATTTGCCCCCAGACTTATGCGAAGTAATAATGGGTCTCCTTACTGCAAGGACTTGGTCTCTGACTTGAAAACACCTCAAGCGAATCTTTTTGTTAAAAGCATGAGATAGACGAGCCTGCTAACATTCAAAATTTTGTTGAGCTTCAAGCCTCTTTTCATCTAGCACTTCTAACTCAAAGAGACGTAGTCCAGCATTTACTTCTTTGGTAAGTCCCTCTTGAATAGCAAATCTCGAGGAAGGTATCTGTCACTCAAGTGGCAGGACTGCTTCAACTCCAAAATTAAGCGAATATGGGGTTGCTTGAGTTGGTATGCGATATGTTGTCTTATATGCCCACAAATCTTCTTCCATTCTTTCATACTAGTCTCATTTGGACTTGGAGACTACTTTCTTCAGGAGATTGTATAGAGTCTTATTGAACGCTTCAGCAAGACCATTGGTGGCAACATAATACATAGAGGATTTGTGCTGCTTGAAGCCGAAAAGATCATAAATCTTATCCATCAATTTGTTATCAAATGGTTTGCCATTGTCGGTTATTATGTATCGAGGAATACCAAATCGGTATATGATATTCACTCAAATAGAATTTACAACATTCTCCTTCTTTACTTCCTTGAGAGCGATAACTTCAGCCCATTTCGAGAAGTAACCTGTTGCAGCCAAGATATATAGGTGCCTACCAGAAGATTTTGGCAGTGGTCCGACAACATCCAATCCCCAAGTATCGAACGACCAAGATGCAATAGTTAGGTGTAAAACTTCAGGTGGTTGATGTATGAAGTTTGTATGGAATTGACAAGATTTGCACCTTCGAGCATAATCCAAGCAATCTTTTACCATGGTTGGCTAATAATACCCAATTCTCTTTATGTGAAAGTGGAGCTTTGGTCCAGATTGGTGCGATCCACATACTCTTGAATGTACTTCTTGCAGAGCTTGACTTGCTTCTTCCTCTCCCAGACATCGAAGGAGTACCCCCTCAATAATTTTCTATATAATATATCCTTATAATAAAGGAAATGAGGTGCACGACGACGGATGTCAGTCTTTCTTCTGGCATCTTCTGGAGTATCTCGTAATATAAGTAGTCGATGATAGCTTGTCGTCAGTCATCTCTGTTGACTTCATAAACTACAACAATATGCTCAAGCTTATGCTCCATATGTTCATCTTTATCTGGTGGTGGTACTACCCATTGTTGGCAGATAGTAGCTTGCATTTGATTTGGAAGAGTTAGAGTTGAAGCTAGAGTAGCTAAGGCATCAACTATTTTTATTTTCCTTTCTCAGCACATGTTGGAGGGTTACATAACCAAGCCATCCTATTAACTTTTGAGCATAACAGTGATATGGGCGCAGTTCAGGCTTTCCAACCTCATAAGTTCCCAAAAATTGTTTAATCACTAGCTGAGAGTCACTAAAGACTTGCAATTGTTTCATGTCGATATCCATTTTAAGACCAAATGTCAAAGCTTGATATTCTACGACGTTATTAGAGCAATGTTGTTTCAATGTGAAAGAGAATGGTAGGACCTCTCCTTGTGAAGTAACAAACACCACTCTAGCGTCAGCTCCACCACGATGTGCAGCCCCATCAAAGTACATCTTCCAAGGAGGTTGTATTTCAATAGCCATGGCATTTTCATCAGGAAGCTCATCAATTACCTCCCAATTATCTAGTATCGGATGGTCTGCCAAGAAGTCAGCTGATGCTTGTCCCTTTACAGCTTTTTGAGGGATGTACACGATCTCAAACTGTTGGAATTGAAGATACCACCTTGTCAATTGGTCGCTAAGGACTAGTTTCGACATGACAAATTTGATGGGATTTGCTTTAGATATGAAATGAACAACGTGAGCTTGAAAATAATGCTTCATCTTTTGAAGTAACGAATAATTCAGCTCATTTGGTGTCATCATTCTGTTCAAGTAGTAGAGGGAGTTTTCTTTGCCTTCGCTATTCTCTTGAGCTAATAGGGCTCCAACGGACCTTTCTTGGCCCGCAATGTAGAGTATTAATGGCTTTCTAGGTATAAGGGCTGCTAGAAGCAGAGGATTTGCCAAGTAGGCTTTGATACTTTCAAAAGCTTCGCTACATGTTTGATCCCACTTAAAAGGAACACCCTTCTTCATAAGATGACTGAATGGTTGGCATCTTCCAGCTAGATTCGAGATGAACCTTCTCAGGTAAGCTAACTTTCCTTGAAGGCTTTTTAACTCATGAATATCTCTAGGCTGGGGCATCTTCAAGATGGCATCAACTTTAGCTTGATCAATCTCAATCCCTCGATGTCGTACAATAAAGCCAAGAAACTTGCCAGAAGTAACCCCAAAGGCACATTTCAATGGATTCATCCTTAGCTGATATCTTCAGAGCAACTCAAACACCATTCTTAAGTCTTTTAAATGGTCGCTCGTCTTTCTCAACTTCACTACCAAGTCATCAACATAACATTTGACATTTTTGTGGAGTAAGTCATCAAATATATTCGTCATAGCCCTTTGATATATGGCACCAACATTTTTTAGACCAAAAGGCATCACTTTGTAGCAATATATACCTTTAGGGGTGCGAAATGCAGTGAGTTCTTCATCCTTTGGTGATATGCGAATTTAATTATAGCCAGAAGAACCATCTATGAATGACATCACCTTGTAACCAATTGTAGCATCAATCATTAGCTCTAGAATCGACAGTGGGAACTCATCTTTAGGACATACATTGTTGAGATCTCTAAAGTCAACACAAATTCAAATTTGGCCATTCTTCTTCCTTACAGGAACAATGCTTGAAATCCATATGGGGTATTTAACTTCATGAATAAAACCTGCCTAAATAAGCTTGTTGACTTCATTCTCGATCAATGGGACCAACTCTGGCCTAAAATGTCTTTGGGCCTGCTTCACAGGGCGAACACCATTCTTGACTGCCAATTGGTGGACCGCTACTTTAGGATTCAAGCCAGGCATTTCTTTATAACTCTAAGCGAAGGCATCCTTATACTCTTTGAGCAGATTCATATAAGAATTTTCTTGTTCAGTTTCTAGAAAAACGCTTAAGTAAGTTGGCCTTGGGTCTTCATCAGTGCCAAAGTTAACTTTCTTTAAAGGATCTATCGTGGCTCTTAATCCTTCTTCCAGTTCTGGTGGAGCCTCTCCAGCATCTTCTTCCTCTTGTGGATCATTCTCACTAATAGATATGTGGTACCACACAGCAGTGTATTCTGATCCTCCATCAACCTTTACTTGAGACGAGGTATCAAGCTCCCTCAAAGCTGCAATATGACATAATGAGCCTACACTTTCTTCATCTTCCTTACGTTCCTTGGTGTAAATCATGATGTGAGTCTTTGCCTTTAGCACTTCTCCACACGAAACCATGAGTTCCACTTCTCACTTCATCCTAGAGAAAATTGTGCTTTGGATATCCTTTTGGATAAGCAGAGCAAGTGTTGTCACCCTTAGGTAACTTCTCTGATGCTTCTTACTTTCTTTCTTCAATTTTCCCAACCTCTTGAACACAGAAGTTCTCGTAGTGGGTTTTTCAAGTCGATTGAAGATAGAAAGCCTTTTGTTAGAAGAAGAAGACTCATCTTTGATGGTGATATAATTATTAATTGCTTTTCTTATAGAAATACAAACTGGAGGTGGTTGGCTATAGCCCAAACCTTCGCGTGCTTTTCTGGTGATGTCATCTGATGGGAGTTTTCCTAATTTAGACAGCTCATTAGGGTTGTATCTAGCTTTTACAAATAACTTGTAAGCATTTGGATCAAAGCCCTTTGTACATTTTGTAGGGAGTAAAATATCCTGTGGTGGATTTTGAGCCACAAACTCTTCGGTAGCTTTGAAGACAAGTTGATTGCATCAATGCGTTTGATAGGAAAAGTTAACCCTCCTAGTATATTTCCTTGAACATCAGATGATTGACCTTCCTCTTTCTTTACCTTCGGAATATAGCGGGGTACAAGAATTGGCTTCTTTTTTGAGGACATGATCTTCCCTTTATCTGGATAAGACTCCAACTCCCCTATACTGGCCTTGACCTTTCCAACCACCACATCAGATCTTTTCTGGCAAGTGCATTGGACTTGGTCAATTTGACATCATCGAGTTTTGGTTCCTTCACACTATAATTCTTCAGATAGAATTTTGCATCAGCAAAGTATGACTCAGCTTCATCGAAAGGATTATCATCAGTAACTATTTTCCTTTTAATTCTATCTTGGAGATTCTTCAAACATTGGTAGTAAGATGATGAGATAATTTTGTTCTCATGCACCCAAGGCCTACCAAGCAATAGATTATATGAAGTCTTTGTGTTGATCACGTGCATCCATGCACTAGATCGCAAATCACCAATATGGATTTCTAACTTTATGGAGCCTCTAGACCTCTGCCCCCATTGATTGAATCATTGTATTAACAGATGACTTTCACTAAGCTCCTCAGTCGTGTTGCCCAATTCTTTCGATGTATGGATGGATAAAATGTTAACCCCAGATCCTTCATCAATCAAGATTCTATTCATCCTCTTCTCTAGCACGTGACCTACCATGTACAAAGGACGATTATGTAGCTTTTCACCAAATAAGAGATCATCCTCTATAAATGTGATTTTTATATTGCATGCATGTTCTTTTTGAGAAAAGGGTTCCGCAGGCTCCTCAGAAGATAAGGGAGACGTTTTTGATGAGGTTTCGCCTGTTGCTTCTTCTTTATCCATTGGAGACATCTTTGATGAACTTTCACTTACTGTCTCTCCTTTGTCAATGTTAAAACAAGATGCCTCACTGTTGTCTTGGGCAGCTCCAGTGTGAAACCAACTCGGGAAGAACTCTCCAAAAGTTATAGGATGTCGTGCCTTCTGGTAGTGATGCACTTTCACACTATCTTTCTTTAGATGCGTGACTAGCTTTTGCTTCTTTGGTCTCCTCACCATCCTTCCTATAGTCAGTTTCTTAGATAATTCTCTTCGTGAGCTTGTCATGTTGTGTCTCCGCCTAGTCACGAGAATCCAACTTTCATCATCATCTCTATCCGTTTGGATTTTGTTGGGCTCTAAGGACTTCTCCTTTTCAGAGATATATATTTGGATTAGGTCAAGTGAGTTAAAAGGGATAGAGATTTGGTTAGAACTAGCTTTCTCATCATAAAGGACAATCTTCTATTCCCTAGCCAATTGCATGACTTTGTCTTTAAAGACGAAGCACTTTTCAAGAGGATGATCCAAAAGTCTATGATATTTGCAATAGTTTGGATCATCAGTCTTTCCAGCTTCATCGGGCCGTTTCATCTCCAGTAACTCGATGAACTTCAGTTCAACCAACTCATCAAATATTTGAGAAACATCATAATTCAAAAAAGGGTATTCTTTTTCTTGCATCTCCTTTAAAGTCAACTTTCGATTTGGACGCCCCTAAAAACTTGTCGTCATACTCTGCTTCCTGCTTTCTTTTGTAGTGACTTTCACAGGCGATGCGTTGATAGTCATGGATTTCTTATTATCATTTTTTAGCACAAATTTGCTTCATTTCTTTGGTTCCTACTTGTCCTTTCCTTTGCGAGGATCGTGAACAAGCATTCCATCTTTTCCGGCAGAAGACATACTCAGCTTCATATCATGAGCACGAGACACTAGATCTTCAAAAGACTTAGGTTTGATCCCTTGTAGGATGTAGAGAAGCCCCTAGTACATTCCTTGGGTACACATTTCTATTGTAGAAGCTTCACTAAGTCTATCTTTGCAATTGAGACTTGCATTTCTCCATCAATTTATGAAGTCAATGACTGGTTCATCCTTTCTTTGGCGAGTATTTGTGAGTTCTACCATGCTCACTGTGCACCTTGTGCTATAGAAGCGATTAAGAAACTCATGCTCCAGTTGCTCCCAACTGTCAATAGAATGAGGCTCAAGATCTGTGTACCAGTCAAAGGCATTTCCTTTCAAGGAATAGACGAATTATTTGACGAGATGATCTCTATAGGCCCCAACATTATTACATGTCTCTACAAAGTGTGCAATATGCTGCCTTGGATTCCCTTTGCCTTCGAATTGCTGAAATTTGGGAGGTTGATAACCGGCATACATTCTGAGGCTATCAATCCTTGCAGTGTAAGGCTTGGCATACATATGAGAAGACTTGGTGGAGACTTCATACTTGCCTTTAATGGTCCCTTCGATGAACTCCTTCAATTGATCAAGTGGGATCGTTCCTTTGACAGAAACTGGCAACTCTTTGATAGTCGGCGCTTACTTCACAGGATTTTCAGCTTCTTGAATCTCAATACCCTTCCCAGGTGCATGGCTAGATTCTCTATCTAGTAGACCATCCACCTTATCCATCAACTTATCGATGTGAGAGTCTTGGTGTTGCACATGCCTAATCAATCCTTCAATCATCTTCACTAGGTTCGTAAGTTGTTCCTCCATGGATGAAGCATTAGTTGTCATCGCCTGCATGACCGTTGGAGGATCAAAAGAGTAACATGGATTATCATGGAAGTTGATCTTCAGAGGTCTTACATTATGCAACGCACATGGAGAAGACTCATTGGATGAGTCGTGGTCTTTCTTTGCAGTAGAATTCTTGGAACCAGAGATCTCAAGTAGAGCAAAAGTCTGCTTGATATTGATCTTCTCAGCAACACTGTTTCCTTCTTCTGAAGTATTTGTAGAGGACCTTGCTCCCTTTGCAGTTGAAGATCTAAAATCAGGAGTTGGTGCAGACGACACTCGCAGTGTTTGTTGTCCTAGCATAGTGGCTTTTCTCCTTGTAACAACTCCAACACTTCTAAAAGTAATATCCAGGATTCCCTCTACTTCAGCAGAGAACTTGGAATTAGCAGCCTTGGAGGAAGTCGATCGGGAGTTGATCTTTTTGGAAGCCATTTGAATGTTCTTTAATTTTTGAAAAGTTTAGATGAGAGGTAGAGATTGTCCCACTGGGCGTGCCAGTTTGTTTGCAACAAATTTTAAAGTGATGAAAAATAAATTATAATCACAAATAAAATATGAAGAAACGTTATTTTATTGATAGCAATGTGAGTACAAATCTATTCCTCCCTTGATTCTTCTCTCATAAGATTTTTTCTCCATGATTCGAGGGTCGTTAGTGGCATATTTCTCGAACATAGGATAATATATTTTGATCTCTATAGGATTTTTGAGATGACTTTTCAAGGGAATATAGTACCTTTTATATAAGCATGAATTAGGGTTTAGGGCAGAGTAGCCTCCAAGAAATCCTAATTGAAATATGACTCATCTTGTAGAGTCCTACAAAATTTTAATGTCTACAGTTATTTTGATCGGACATATCAATCTTCTTGGTCACAGTGCAACCAAAAAGTTACATCTTGTATTAATAATATATAGATTGGTCAAATAGTTCATATCTTTAGATTTGGCCCATGAATTAATAACATCCTAATAAACAAAGGTTAGAAGTTTAAATAAAGTTTGTTAAGATCCCTTTTTTGTTTAAATGTTGTACGAACTTTCATATTTTAGTGATTATTATATTATTAACACGAACATCGTTGCTTATTAGTTGCTACTAACATTTGTCCTATTAAACTTGTGAATATATGGTTGTATGTAATACTACTATTAAAATAACAATTACGTGTTTATGCTTTTGAGTATATGATGACTAAGTCAATGAGCAATATGAAAAAAATTAACACTGTTTGGAGGGTTGTTATGTATTGTTTCATAATGTATTGTATAAGTATTGGATTGTACAGTACTATATTATTTCAATGACTACAATATTTGGATAAATTGTATTGTTCTCATTTGGATAAATTGTATTGTTCTTGATATTTATATAATGTCATACATCACAAGAAATTGTAGGGTATACGGTAGATACTATGAAAACTTTTCATTACAAAAGTGACTCATATAAATTTTCATTATTATAAAAATGACTTACATATATCTCTCTACTAGGGCTGCATATCGGTCGGTTTTGGTTCGGTCTTGAAGTTTATCGGTTATCGATTTGTAGATATTCTAAACCTTTATAGAACCATTAACTATATTGGCTTATCGATTATTGATCGTTATCGGTTTAACCGCTAAGATTTAACAAAAATATTTTCTTATTAAAATTTACTTAGAAATAAAGTGACAAATCAAATGAACCATACAAATGAGTTGACAAATTGCATTTTGCAAAAAAACAAACACTATCATTTTGTAGAATAACTGAGAGACTATAAAAAGTTAAAATATAAAACTATCGAGAACTTTATATATCAAATAATACAAATATAATTATTTAATTTATTATCGGGTTTCCGGTTAACCCGTTAAGAAAAAATCTAAAATCGTTAAGAACCGATAACCCAATAATAATAAAAATTTAAATTGTAACTGGAACTGTTAAATCAATAACCCATTATCGATAAATCAATAACATCTTTCTGTTTAGGTAATCGGTTTCAGTTGGATTTTGAACAACCTTACTCTGTACGATCCTATTATTATAAAAGTGGTCTATATACTCTTTTTATATAATAGGAGTAAAAAACTTAATTTTTATTTTTTATTAAAAAATTCATGTAGGAAAATATATGATCCTTTTCACATATGATTTTATTTTACTTCTTTGATTATCATTATTTGAATTTCTTCGTCTTATTTATTTATTTTCTTTAATTCTTTAAGTGTAGAAATATGAAAAATAAAACAAAAGAAGGTGTGAATGAAAAAAAAAGTAAAAATAAAATGTAAGACTAATTATTTTCAACTGTATTGTAATTTTTTTTATACATGTAAGGAAAAAGGTTAGGCATGTATAGGAAAATTTACTAAAAGATTAGTACAAATATAATTTGATTATCAAAATAATAATTTTAGATTGGTTATTATGACAAAGAAATAAAAGAAAATACATGAAAGTGTAACACCCCATAAAATCATCGAAACGCCCCTAAAACGTAATCGTGCGCATAATGCGCCTTCCAAAGCTCCGATGGAAAATTCGAGATCAGATTTGCGATCAACGCAAAAAATTTATTGGGAAAATGGTCTCGACTCGATTTTAGAGCAATCGGATCGAAAAATAATTTTCATTAATTAACGCATAAACAGTGTCGATCCACGCCCCTGGCCCGATGCGGAGGGGGCGCGGAGTAACATTTTGTTTTTTTGTTATTTTTTGACGGGAATCGAAAGTTTCAAAAATTCGCGAAAAACACTGGTCCGCGCCCCTGGCACGTTGCGGACCAGTGTATGAATTTTTTAAAAAATTTCTTTTAATTAAGGAAGAGCCTTTTGGTCATTCTCCATCCTATCATAAGTCCTAAACGTATTTCTAAAGCCATTTATTATCGATTGAGGGTTTCTAAACCCTTTTTTCTTAAGTTTTTATGCAAGAATATTTTGAGAGGGGAGACAGAAAGCTCTGAGGATTGAGGGTTTGAGTCCAAGTTCTTAAAGAAGAGTTGATAATTCGTCATTTCAGGTATGTAAAGGCTACCCAGAACATGAGATTTTTCTTCCATGTGCCATCATGATTGGATTAGGTTGGTAGTTAATAGGTGATGGGTCTTATGTTACGAATTCTTGAATGTTATCTCGAAAACTATTATTATTCTACATGTATTTTCATAAGTTGATGGTCATTATAACATTAATTATTTGTTCAACTGATTAATTGATTTACTGTATAAACTATATATATTTAATTGTTAAAGAATCCATGAATGAAGCTAGGGGTCAATTTCTAGAGCCTGGATTACATATGTATGCATGATTATTGTGGTCTGGGTCTTGATTTGAGTGAGTACTGATGATAATGTTGCTGGAGTTGATGGAGTGTGAGGTCCTTAGAGTCTTTAAGAGGTCACACTTGAGTTCTAAAGAATGTCTGTAATATTCCCGAGTTGAGAGATGATGAGATAAGATAACATCTTTGTCCAAATGAGACTAAACGATGAAAAACCTTAATGTTGATGTTTATGAGAAAGTTGAGTCCTGAGAGGAGTATTGAGCACCAAAAACGGGTAAGAATGAGACCCATTCGCACTCATTAACTACGTGACCAGCGTAGCAGAGGATTGGACCGTGAGAAACGAGTGTTTCCTTAGTCCCAAAAGAGGACTTGATGTTATTATAAACCCCTAGATGTACGCCCTTTCACCTCGACAAGGTACTGGGCGGGTGCCGCAACGACATCGCTTCATTATACCATCACTGGCTCATAGGTGATGGGTGTAGGTCCGAGAAACTCCCAGATAGGTCCTCTGATGATAGTACTTTGATGTTGATATGATAGTATGACTCTTGATTGATGGTGATGTGATAGAGTTCTACTCCTTATCTTGAGTTGAGGTTGAGATACCGATGAGCTGAGGTTATACTATATTGTCTTGCCTTTACTATTTATTTTAGCCTGTTTTACATACAGTACATTTCACATACTAATGCCCTTTGGCGCTGCATCATTTTATGATGCAAATTCATTAGAGAAAGGACTTCAACAAACTAATCGTTGAGGTTCAGAGCTTCATGATTTCAGATCGTGGTGAGTCCTCCCGTGCATTCATAGGATGGTTACTTTTTTAGTTTTATTGAGTTATTTTTCTTTGATTGTGATAGCCATGATTTGTCATGGTACCTTCTTAGACAGTAGTTATAGAGGTTTCATAGAAGTAGACGAATGACGATTGTTGTTGGGGGTTCCTTTTTCCCCTATTATTCTACTTTTAAACTAAGTTTGTTTCTTTAATTTTGCTTCATATGCCAGATGTTGATAATGAGTCTCATAATCCACTGACAACTAAGAATATTTCTTAAATATCTTTCGCAAATAAATTGATAGAACGAATGCGATGAGACTGGATGGTTCACTTGGGGCTAGCAATAGTCTCCGAATGTCAGTTACACCTAGGGTACCCTCCCGAGGCATGACAGAAAGAAATCAAATGTGAATTGCTATCTAATAAATATGAAGAAGCAGATGTTATCTTCTCCTTTATTATATGAGGCTCATAAAAATATTTTGTGGTTCTTATTTTAACATAGTTGTTTATTGACGTGCCTACTTCAACTACCATTAATTACTAATTATTTTTTCGACTGCGTTAACTGTGATTTTATAATATTATCCTTAATAAATTATTTTTTTCAGCTGTTTTAATTGTGATTTTACTCTATCAACCAAATCAATTATTTATGATATGTAAATATTAGAATTAGAATAAAACAAACACAAATACAATAATTAACAGCCTAAATTTTTTAAAAATATATCTAAAAAATCAATTAATATTATATAAATTAAGATAAAAATAACATGTGTGTAACAGTTTAACATCGACTAGGGAAAAAGTACATATGAACGATGAACAGTTTAACATAGTTCAAAATTACAAAAGTTGAGACCCTTTTCCTTATTCCCTTCATTCAGTTATTGGAGGAAGCTATTCTGATCTTCTCCAATTAACAAGTATGGCCGTAGAGCTATGGGGAACAATATAATATCTGAGTGTAGATTAATTTTCAATTTCATTCAATTGCGGAAGGAAGCTATTGCGGTCTCCTCCTCTTCATCTTCTCCAAGTACAAATATGGCCATAGAGCTATGGGGAAACACAGAGAGATTCTATCACAGGTCTCCCTCTTAGATTTCTGGTTCACCTGATCATGGTCACCACCAAAGATTTCGAGGAACACATTTCTGAAGAGGAATTGATGGGTCTGATTCAAAGAAGATGGAAATCAAGGGTCAGATCTATCATATTTCTCAGAGAAGGTAATTTTCATAGTGTTCCAAGCTATTATGTCTTCTGGGTAGGTTTTCTTTACAGGGTAATATTCATCTCTTTTATTTGAATATTTGAATTTTTAGATTTATTTTTGCGGAAAGTTCTAAACTTTATTTGAGAGATGTAGAACTTCCAGTAGAGAAAAAAAAATAGAGTTAGTGATCCCAGAATATTTGATTTTCTACTAAATTAGTCATAATAACAGCTAGCAAGCCTTGCTGGTATATATTAACTTGAAATGATTATAGGTGAGAAACTAATATAGTGTTGTAGAAGACTAGGAAGACCTGGTTGAACATCTAAAAGTAAAAGGACCATCAAACCATGATACTGTCAAAAAAATCTCTAGGCAATTTAAACAAAATTTCCTTCAACAACTAGTCTCCCTTTAGAAAACTCACTAAGATTGATCTGGTTGAAAATCCATCATCTTCATGAGCAGAACGGGTGGAAGCTAACAAAGAAGAATTTACAAACAAGACTACCCTATATCTTTAGTCCTATAGTATATGTTGCTTACAGGTGGTCTTGAGTTAAGAGGGAAGAGAACAGTGAAGGTTAGAGATTAGAGTTGGTAACATGTGAGAAGCATATGAAGTTTAGTCCTTGTTAAAAAATTTACTATAGTAGGGGTTATGACTGAAAGTGCACCACTTTTTCAAAGAATAGGGACTATTTGTGTTCCATATGAAAGAAAGAGGTTCATTTTGAGCCTAAAGACCAAATTATAGTGGTCTATTGTGAGCCTTTTCTCATTTCCACCACGTTAGGACATTTTGACCCTTTTTCATATAGAGATTGATGTTAAAAACTCTCATATAATTCACTTATCATTTTCTCCAAAGAAGAAAAACAAGAAGAAATCCCATTTCTCACATAAAAATTAGATATTTTCATCATCAAATTTAAATGCTCATAAGCACTCTTGGATACTATTTGGGAGATTTCTTGTTCTTTTTTCTTGTTTCTTTTTATTAATGCAAGTAATACAACTACTTGTAGATACATCGTTAGATTTGTATGAATTTCCTTTGGATTACTTCAATCTTGATGTAAACATCAAAGTAGATGATTTGAATTATTTCAAGATAACACGAAAGACATATTTCAACTGACTAAATCTCTTTTTGATTATGAATGCATGTTCATTAGAACTATTTTTTATCACAAGTTTGATGTAGTTGATCAATTTCCGTTTATATAATTTTATTGGGAACTACAACGTAAATGGCTTGAACATGCAAGGTAAAAGATTACTTTTATGTTTATAATAAATAACTGTAAGTGTCTCACCTTCTTTGAATTCATAAACTTGCAAGCCCAATGCCTAAAACATTATCAATTGTTTAGTTGTCCATTTTACTGATTACACTCTTAAAAAGTTTACAAATTGTATATCTGAGAATTACGAGACTGATTAGTTGAAGGAATATGAAAGTCAAGTAATTTAGAGAATCTACATCTCTTAAGTCTTTCAAAGAAAAGGGCATCTATTGTTACTAAAATCCTCTCTGAAACTAGATAAATATTTAAGTATAATTCTATATTGGGTAGCATTTACTAGCCAATTTTAAATTTTTAGAAAGAAAATTAAGGTAAGTAATCAATTTGCTTAAGCTTCCATCCAAGTAATGGAAATCCTCTAAATGAATGACCCAAAGAAAATGTTGGGCCTCACAGAGTGTGGTAGGTCCAATGAATGTTCTTTTTGATTGTCACTCTCCATATCACCTGGTCTATAGTTCAGGGGTTAACCACAATACCCTATAATTTAAGTGTTCAATTGATAAAACGTGAATAGTTTAGGGAGTTTAGAGGTATTAACTCAAAAAGAAATCTCACTTAGATTGTTTTGTCATTTATCCAAAATACAATAAAAATAAAAACAAAACAAACAAACAAATAGGTAGCATGTATCTCTTAAGCAAAAAGGAAAATAATGTTAAAGACTGTTGACCAGATCAAGTTACAAGTGTGAAAGTCTGGCGATCCATCTCCATTGCTTTTAATAAAAGGAAAAAAGTAACGGACGTGAAAGATATGATGACACCTCCACTTGGCAATGGGGTGTGTCGTTACTCTTTATTACTCTTAGGGGTCTTTATTACCCCCATCCCTTCTCATGCTTTATGCTCTCTCTCACACAATCCTATCACAACATTTCTCTTCTCACAACATTTTTCTTCTCAAACACTTTTCTTATCACAATATTCTTCATGGAGAGAAAAAACAGAAATCAAGATTAAGGGGTAGAATTCATCGCAAAAATTGGCGAAGTTGTTCAATTTGTGAGGTTTGCTGTTGAAAAAATTTTCCGGTGAGACATCCAAAATTAATCAATTTTACTATTTTCACTATCAAATTCGTCAAGTCAAACATCAATTACCCAATTTATTTCTACTTTAATTGTTGCTTGTGAGCACATGAAATAAGAAAATTCTCATGGCTTCCGTTTTTTTGTAAAAAAGTTGCAGGGTTTTGCAAGAAATTTAATCTTTTGATGTATTTTCATAGTTCTTTGTTCTCTTTGAAAAATTCTTTAAATTTTTCTCAAGATTAGTGATTGTAAATCAAGCACTATAATTTTTCTTTGAATGTAGAATGATGAAATAGGTGGTTAGGTATGGTGATTTTGTGTGGCAGTAATGGCATATGATATTTGATGATGGGTGTGGTGCAATTAGGTGGTGATGGTGTCGAAAATTTTAATGGTGGTAGGCTTGATGGTGGTTAGAAAAGAGAATAAATTGGATAAAATTAATGTTGGGCTTTGTTAATTTTTGTACGGACAATGAAGGAAGAAGAAGATGACCATTGCTGGTTTTTTTCTAGAAAACAAAAATAGGGTTGATCACGTAAGGATAGAGAGAGAAATAAAGGCAAAAACGGCTCAGGGAAAAAGGAAAAAAGGAACAAATAAATAAATTACACGTGTAAGCTTGGAAAGGTCTAGTAGGCGCGTGTAAATCACATTGGCTTGTGCAACTGGATTTGTACGTTTGAAGGTGGTAATAGTATCACTTTCAATAAGAATAAGTGTGTAATGGATCGCTCCAATAGTTTAAGAGTGTAACTAACTTTCCGTAACGAGTTCAAGGGTGAGTTTATGCCTTTTTCCTTTTTTTTTGGGATTAATTTTTGACTCATGTTGGATCTTGATTTGTGAAGTTGTGGGTGTTAAGGGAATTGGTGTACATCTTGTGGAAGTTTTTCCCCTTTTTCTAGTTTTTTTATTTTTGCCATAAAGATGTGAATTCAAGGTTGTCTGGATTTGTATATCTTTGTTGCTTGCATTTAAATTATTTAGTGTGGTCTGATAAAATTCAGATTTCTTGTTATTAACGTTTAAATCTTTGTTGAGGTTGGTTTTGATTTACTAAATTTTCATGTTGTTAACATGATGATTCAATTGGAGTTCTCCAATTAAGAATGTAGCTTCTTTCAATTTTTTTAAAACATTCTCATTGTTTTCCAAAAACATTATAACATCATTTTTTGACCTGCATAGGTTAACTGAAAATGGTGCTTTGGTTATTCTATTTTTTCTTTTCTTGAAAAGAAATTTGGATTTTGGGGCATCTAACCTAAAAGCTCCGTAGATATATGATTAGTAGTTTGAGAGAAAAGATTGTTGTAGACTTCATATCAGCTGCGAAAACTCTAATGTTTGTTCCCTCTCTATGGAAATCAGTTAGCACATTACAATTTAGAGGCAAATACCACTTAGAACTCATTTTTGCATTTAATGGAGGTCTTAATCTGAATGGTTCAGATTCATCCCATTAAGTGTATCTATTTGTAAGACTTGAATCTTAATCATTTAGATTTATCCATTAAGTGCATTTGTTTTCTTTCCTTTTAAAACCTCTTAATGGATTAGGTCTCTGCATGAATCAGATATGTAACAGAGTCTTAATATAGAGTCTTAATATTACTCAGACACTTTTAAAGTAACACGCTTTATTTCACAAAACCTTCCATGCCTATTGCTTCTCTTCTCCACCAAGTTTTCACGCTTCTCCTCCTCCTTTCAAGTGGATAGCAATCTTTTTATTCTTGAACCTATAAGTTTTCATAATCTTTTCAAGTATTTTTTTTCTGGTATTTCTAATATTCTCAACATTTTGGGTGTATTGATGTTTATCGAGAACTCTTATTGCCACATATTTTTGTTTGGCGTTATCAACTGTCCGTAGACTCCAAGACATCTGACCATCTCTTAATCTTTGTGTAATCACCAACTTAAATTAAAAAGACATAGGAACATGTTCCAGAGATTATATGCTAATGGCCAGTGAAGAACTAGGTAGTTGACTGTCTCCTGAGTTTCTGTTGATCAACTGCTGTCATTTCTTATTCAGGTGTCTAGAGCAAGGCAAACATTGTTTAGTTTGATCCAGCTGAAGCATTTAATCTTCATAGGTAGATTGGTCTTCCATACTAACTTCCATGGCCATTTAGCTGGTACTTGACTTTGTGAGCATAGTTATTTATGGCATTCTTTCACTGTGAATACACATTTGCTTGCCCATCTTTGCTTTTTTGGTTCACTATCATCAATACTGTGAGCTTCCACCTTTGCTAACATTTCCATTGAACTCCCAAGTTTCCAGTCCTGGAGCCTTCTGAAATGCACATCCCAAGTGTTGTTTGTCCTGTTTTGAGCAATTGAGGAGTACTTATCCATAGCAATGTCAAAGATATTGGGATATTCCTCCATGAGAGTTGTATTGTTGAGCCACCGATCCTTCCAAAACTTGATATACAGACCAACCCCAGGTTTGAGGTGAATTCCATGAGGGAATTCAGAGCCTAGCTTACTGATATATTTCCAAGGGCCAACTCCATAAGGCAGAATTACAGTGTTAGATCTCCAGTTGTCCTTCCTACCATGTTTGGCTACAATCACATCCTTCCCCATTGCCATTTCATAAGTAAGGATTTATTGTGAATTACTAGTTGTCCTTCCTACCATGTTTAGCTACGATAACATCCTTCCCCATTGCCATTCCATAAGCAAGGATTTGTTGTGAATTGTCAGTTCTTTAGACTCAATTCCCCATTGCTATTTGGAAGCAAAAGTTTGTCCCATCATGTCAAGAATATCATTACATTAATAGTACTTGGGCATTTGTTATACAACAAATGATGCAATCCCAACCCGCTCGTTTCAACAAGCTAGGATTCACATTTGGGATGTATCTCAAAACCCTATTTCCCTACACATATAGGGGACAAGCTTTGAAGGTAAGTAAGTTTCAACCTACCTCAAATCACTTTCCAAAACTAACCCAAAGGATCCAATGACGATTGACGCCTACAATTTACAATAACATATACGAGCTAACATAAATTATTAGCACGTTCACTAATGCCCAACTAAATCAACCAAGTGACTAACGCTTCAATTCAACTTCCCTAGTCTTGGCAAAAGTCTAATGTACTCAAAAGTCAAATCCTTGAGTTTCAACTCCAATCACCATACATTTTACGTGTTATGGAATCTAGTTGCTCCATTAGAAACCCCAAGCGATATTGTTAAGCCAAAACCCGTCACTCTTCATCATCTCTACAACAAACATCCAATTCCAAGACTTGTTTTCTAAGGTTCAATGAATCGATGTAAAAATAAATATAATTCTTGTTTCATGAAAATAGTCTACTATGTCCATGAAGTATGATATATAAGATTGAAATGAAGGGATTACCCTTTTGTCAAATCCTATAATTTTCTCTCCATTGAACACCTTGTATTTGTATTTTGGTTAGGACTAACCGTACCGATCCTCTTCTCAATGATCCTGTACAAAGTTTTGTATGCCTAACTTAACATGTAATGTTTTGTGCATCAGTGATCAATGGAGATAAAGTTTAACCCCAGAAACACTATAATTTTCTAAGGCTTGTTTTCTTGAGATTTTCTTCGAAAATCCAAGTCATGCCGTTGAGAGTTAGGGAATGCCATAAATGAACCAAATCTACCAAAGAAATGCATTAATTCTCACCTTGATATAGCATTTATGGTGGAGAGTTCTCTGTTCTCTCTAGACCTTAAAGAACCAAAATAATACACTCTCTTTCACCGTAATAGCCTTTAGAATGCTTCAACAATATGCGACGCTAGCTGTGGCGCGTTTGGATTCACTGCCCAGCGTGCATTCCAAACAAGCATCAAATCACTGAATTTCACTCCTACCTTTCCATTCAGTTTCTTATCTATTTGTTCTTCATTAATTTTGCCAATGTCCATATTTTAAGGCCCATTTTTTGCATAAAGTTTAAAGGGAACGAAGTCAAAAAAATTCCTCAAGTATTGAGTATTGTTTAGGCCCATTTTTTGCATAAAGTTTAAAGGGAACGGAGTCAAAAATATCCCTCAAGTACTGAGTATTGTTTGACTATATCTTCGCCGTTAAAATGAATTTATTTATACCCCCGGCATTACAAATCTCACCATCTATGCCCCTATTTGGACGGAAAGCCCCAAATAACCTCCATTTAACTTGTTTCTTGTTTCACCCAATCCCAACCCAACCCAACCCAAACCCGACCCATCCTAAATAATAAACAAAATTAACATAAATCCAATCCATTTCTCACATACGAAACTTAAGACCTAACCTTTCCTCCCTCTTCCTAAGAGTCTGAAGAAACTCCATTTGGACTTTATTTGATTGAGAGGATTTGACTTCATTTGATTGAACTCTTCTCTCTCTCTCTCTCTCTCTCTCTCTCTCTCTCTCTCTCTCCCCTCTTCTCTGTTTGATCCAGCTCTTCATTTGATTGAACTCTTCTCTCTCTCTCTCTCTCTCTCTCTCTCTCTCTCTCTCTCTCCCCTCTTCTCTTCTCCTCTCTGCTGAAACTTTTTTTTCACTTAGAAAAAGCGAAGCTCCAAAGCGAAGAACTGAAACTTTGGCGGAGTACCACATGCTTATCTGTATGTGTATGTCAATAGATACATAAATATATATGTATATAGATAGCTGATCGTGTGCTTCGGTAAGTAAATCTTTTTTTCTTTTTTGGCCTTTTTGGGTGTATTTATGTATAATTTGTAGCTTGGTGCCCTAGGAATTATAGAAAGACCCTAGATAGAAAGAAGTGGAGGTCACGAATTAGAGTAGTAGGCTAATTGGATTTAGGGCTTGATCAAATGAAGATGTAGGAATGAATCAATGGTTATTTTATTTTTTTAGTGTTGAATTTAACAACAGTAGCTTAATTTTTCTGGGTAATTTTTGGAGTTTTAGGGTGAATTTTTTTGGGTTTCTTGCTTTTTCTTCTTGATTAGTGATGAAGTATGAGGTTTGTTTTGCGATTGTATTTAAGTTTAAATATGTCATAATGATTTGCTCCAATCATTTGGATAATTTGATTCATTCCAAGATTTCAAACACTCATCTCATTACATAAAAATTAATATCCAAAGAACTCCCTTTATTTGACAATCAATGGTTTATGAAATAATTACCCCAAGCATCCCCATAACTTTTCTCTGCTCAAGTCACCTCATGTTACTCGAGTTCAATTAAATTGCATTCTTTAGCTCGAATCTAGCCTGAATGAATCATAGAAATTCACGGGTGTTTGTACTTAGTCTTTGTTCCCATGACTAATTTAAAAATGCAGTTTACGGCACCGTTCAGGTACTTTTTAAGTTTATATACAATTCTTATGGGAAAGATACATTTGCTTTGAACCCCTCTTTTGTTTTTTATGTTTTAAGAAAAACGGAATGGGTTTTGGTACACTGGCTAGAATTGTGCTTGAAATTATGTTATAGTATGTGAGAAAACAAGAGGAAACTAAGATTTCTTTTTTCTGATAAGTAAAAAGCTTCATTAAATGAATCAAAAAGATGCAGTAGAGAATTACATTTGAGCTTACAAATTTATGAAAAGAAAGTTAAGAGAAAAGTGTAACAAAATCTCAGAATCAAATTTCCTTACTTTATTTGGAAGGCAATTGAAAAATGTACAGAATTTGAAAATATATGGAATTTGGTTGGAGGGATATACAGTATAAGGCAGAATATTACTGATCTTACCTTAAAAGTAGAAATTGCTGAGATCACTGTCCAAGTTAAGTTAAGAGATGGCTTTAGTGGAAGCAACCTGCTTCCATGTTATGTGAAGAATAACGGCATTAGGTTTAGGAGGCAAGGAAGATGAATTCCAGCACCATGTTTTCCCACTTCTCCTATGAATCGATTTGCTAAAATTATATTTGAAAACTTGAATCTCCTAGTCTGTTTCCGTTCTTGTTTTCCAAAAGCATTCAAGCGCAAAGGAAACCTAGAAATCACCTTCCCTTCTTACTAATTCTGTGCTCAAGTTTTTGTGTTCTCTTTGGAGTCTTAGTTTCTTAGAAATTCTAGAATTTGATTTCTAAAAACAACTTCACTCGATTAACTATTAAGAAGTATCATAAAAAATAGAAAAAATTCTTTTTCTCGGTCAGGTCAATAAAGACATGAAATACTTCGTTTTTTAAATAATAAAAAATGGATTTATCTGAATCAATACATGCAACTCATTCATATAAGACCAATTTTTCGTAGGCCATAGATAGAGAGGATAAAATAAAGACATAGGAATTTGCCTCTGAAGCTCAAGGGACCTCTCTATTTAGCAAGTTTTATGTTGAAGCTTTTCACTAGCTTGTAACTCCTAAACCTTCTCTTCTTTTTTGATATTTGTCACCAGGCCAACAGAGAACCTTCTGTATACTTGTTTCTTTCTTGATGCTTCAATTTATTATGATCTTTTGGCTACTCCGGAGGCTCTCTAATCCCTACAGATTTGCTTCTGTATTCAACTAGATTCCAACACAAAATCAGTCCCAGATATGCTGATCTTTGCTGTTCATTATAGACCTGAGATCTCCTCTCCTGGCCTACATCAAAAAACTATATTCAATGACCCTTGTTGGCACATTAGCTTGTGATTGAAGCCATTTCAAAAGGCCTTTTTCTTTTCTGACAACTGAAAATTTTCCCACAGGCCTTTGGCACACGGCTTGAGATCCGATGGATAATGAACATGGTTCTCTGCCCTTCTCCCCTTACTTACCAGGATTTTGCTTGCAACATGCTTCTAATCCATGATGTTCACTTAACCCACACAATACGTGCTCTGCTCTTACCACTAGACCAAAGCCCCGAGTGCCATTTAGAAAGACAGTCTTAGTGTTCACGATGCTGTTTAGGCTGTGGAACAACTTCTGTTTTCTTCTGTATGCTTAAAACAATTACCCATCCTTTCCCTTCAAACCCAAGTACAGTTGTATTGAGAATGAGGTGTGATAAATTAATATCACATGATCAAAGACTCAATACAATTTTGTGGGTTGACATCGATTTGAGCTGTAACGGAAGGGGGGTGAGTTAGAGATTTTGGCTGTTAGCGGGTAATTTCTTGAGTAATATAGACTTTCCATAGTTGATTGTTTATACTTTGATACTTTACTCATTTGAGAAACTTGATGTATGGTGAGAATTCTAGTTTGTTTATGAGAACAGGACAAGAACCACAATGAAGTACCGTTTCATTCAAGTTCTCTTCCTATCCATTCTTTAAGTACTTATGTTTTCTAGCTTTTTTCTGAAGTTGATTACAAAGATCCATTGTGTATACGTGATAGTTTAGCTTTCAATTTAGTATTTAGTCATATATCGTGCCCCCCACCCACCCACCACCAGAAAAAAAGAACCCAAACCAATTATCAGTGGCTCTTTTGTTGAAGACTTCTTATCAATATTCCATTTGTCTCTATTTGTACAATGCTTTATTTTGAAACGTTACAAAAAAATTGATATCATTTGTCTTATTAATTCCTTACTTTGAGGATAAATTAGTATTATGCTGGTCATTTATTCACCACAACACTCCTTATTCAG
>DF362307.1:32397-44191 GCA_000787875.1 Solanum virginianum
ACTGTAGATCTGAGATCATCAAAGTGAGTTCACATAGATTGTTCTTATGTCTAGTTTCAGTTTCCACGTCATAAGTGTGAAAGAGGCGACAAATAAATTGAAATCTTATAGTCGAAATGGAGGAGTGTCATGTGATAAGGAGATACATACCAGAGTGGAAGAAATGTTTTGCAAGACAGTTGTGAAACCAATGATGGCGTATGGCTTTGAGTGCATATCGATAATATGAGTGTTGTAGAAATGTGAATGTATGATGGTTTGTCGTCATCCAAAACTAGATAATATAGGTGATGATTATGACAAGGTACAAGTAGTCCATGTAGAAGATAAAAAGAAAGAAGGTCCTGAATTAATTTGGTAGTGTCTCTTGTTAGGATTTCAATTGCACTGTTGTATGGATTTGACACTGATGGTTGAAGGTGTTAAAACGTACGAGCTAACCACTACAATCACATGGACAAAGTTGTCCCAAAAGACTTGCAGTTTCAAGATTCTTCTAAAATTAGCAAAATACAAAATATAAATGAAGCACAAGATTTATCGGTAATCCAATGGTTAGGATTAAGGTTTATTTTATTTTTCTACTCTTAAATCAAGTATGTTGTTTGCCAAGAGTCGTTTTGGTTCATTACTGATTTGTATTTCGGTAGAAAATATACAAAGCCTTTGGTAATAGAGTATCCTTAATAATTTTCTGAGTATTGAAATGAAACTGCTTCAAATGGAATGGAATGTATATTAAGTGTTCATATAGCAGACCTCAATTACTTTAGATTTGAAGCATAGCTATTGTAAAGTACAACTACCCTTCAATCCCAAACTAGTTGGGTTGGCTATATGAATCTTCAATGCCCATATCACTCAATTTAAGTTGTTGTGAAGTAGTATTAATGAAAATTTGAAGCCGCATAGAGCGGAATTGTTACGAAGGACCATACAATTTATTCCAAATATTTGAGATTAAGGTGTTGGTATTATTGGACTTGTAATACCATTATTAGTATTATTACGTTTGACAAGTTTTAGGAATTATTTAAAAACACAAATCATGTTAGCTTATTTTTCTTTCCCATTCATGTGAAATAGAAGGGATGAACTATTATGTTTTTACATCCCCTTCTGTTTGGTTCCTGGAAATTATATGCATCTTTCTCAGCACACGCTTGTCCCATTCCCCAGTTTCTCTGTAGTTGTCTTGCTTTGCAAACCATGTAACATGGCTTCAGCTTTTCCACCCTAATTCTCAGGACATTGAATTTTCCTCTTTAGTATGTGCAAATCAATGTTACTTCCTCCTATTTTGTATGATTTTGCTTCAAGTAATGATTATTTTTATCCAAAATGTGATACTTCCATCAGCTATGCCAGCAGGAACTTAGTTCTCTATCGTTATCTACAACCAACTTAAGTTCCAGGTTATATTTTCCTAGTTTCTTCACTTCTGGGCATCACTGTACTCCTCAGACGTATTTGTACACTCTTCTATGTTTCTTCATGTTGCAGTGCTTTTTATTCTTCATGGTCTGAGGTATATTCACCAGAACACAAAATGGCAATCCGCAACATCGATTTGATGTCAGCAATTCACATATTCTTCAGGGATCTAGAGAAGTAATAACTTTTCTTGTTTCTACAGGAGTTTGGGGGGATCGAAGCTTTTACGATGCCGTTTCACAAAAAAAAATTGATTGGAGCTGTTGTGATGGAAGGAGGAGATTCCCCTGTAAGGAGATGGGAGGACCTTGATATTAATATCTTGGTGAAGATACTGCAGTCCTTGGACCTTTTCCAGTTGATATCTGTAATACCTCAAGTTTGTCGTGTGTGGCAGTTGGCTTGTTCTGACCAACTTCTCTGGAAAACGCTGGACTTGTCGGTCTTGCAATCAAATTTCATCAGAATTACAGTACCGCCATATGTATATGTCGACAGTCCATCTCGTGAAAAATTGACCCACCTCCTAAAGATTTGCATGAACCTTAGTCGTGGAAACATACTGACATTGATCTTCCATTACAATTTGTATGTTGACGACAATCAGTTGTCCTATATTGCCGAAAGGTATTCCCCTGATAAACTTTCATCTTTCTACAGTACTGTACCTTAAATCAAGAAACTGTAAAGCAAACATCGTTTCAGAGTTCAGGCATCTGAGATCATTTTCCTTTATATACAGGAGAAGCAAAAATTACTGTGTAAATGAATATGACAACTAATTAAATCTCCTTTTTCCAGGTGTCCACGGCTTAAACGCCTTGTTATGCCTGCGTGGGAAACACTAACAGAGCCAACAACATGTAGTGCTATTGGTAATTGGAAAGATCTTGAATCACTGACAATGCCTAGTGTAGAAAAACCTGCATATGTCTTTGAGGAAATTGCAAGGAGCTGCAAAAGATTTTCTGAGCTCAAGATTATGGGGCCCTGTGATATGTTGTTTGCATCTACTTTGGTATCATTTCTTCCTAACTTGAAAGTGTTGAGTCTGAGGTGCACGGCGATATCTAAACCCGCTCTGGTTATTATCTTGGAGGGGTTAAAGAAGTTGAAAGTGCTAAACATATCGCATTGCATAATTACTGAAGACCCTCCACCCGCACCGATAATTATGACTAAGCTTGATGAATCAATTTTGAAAAAAGTGTCTAGGTTGGATAAATTCCTGACTTGCATGAGTGACTCATGCGTTACATGTCAGCGTGTTCGAAATGATGAAGGATTGATGAGGTGGCACAGGTATGAAGACCTCTGGAAAATGGATGAGGTTGAATCCCTTGCAATTTGAAAACTTTCAAACTGTTTTAATTCATGAGTTGAAGGGGCAATAAAATGTGTCAACTTGGTGTATGAAACACAATAAAACCTTGTAATGGTACTTGTGTTAATCTATTCTCTTTGGCAGGGTGGTTTTCATATTCTAGTTTCTATGATCTTATTATATTTTTTGTTTCTGCGTTTTTGTAGCTGGTTGTGGATTCTTTATCATTTATATATATATATATATATATATATATATATATATATATATTTGTATTTATTTTATTTTTATATCATGTGTGTCCAATTGTAATTTTATAGCATGTTTGGCCAAATTTTTTTGTAGACTAAATGTGCTTATTTCTCACCAACAGAAAAAAAAGGTGAAGTATTTGACAAAGCTTGAGAGAAACAATTATCTTGGATGAGTAGAGAAGTTGTTCTCAGAAGTTTTAAAAAAAAGTTAATTTCTTTTAAAAGTTTGGTCATCAAACTCTAACTGCTGTCAAAAGTATTTTCTTTTAATTAGTTAAACACAAATTGGTACTAACTAAAAGAACGTTTTTGAAAAGTACTTCAAATAAATTTATTTTAGAAGCTTGATCAAGCTTACTATTATTCTTCGACATTCTCTTGTGAGTTCTATACATCAACTTCTTGAAAAAATACATATTACGTGAACATGACATTTCAAAAGCTCTTCCAAAGAGATTCAAGTAGCAGTTAATGTGAATTTTTTATTTTCCACTTTTGATAAATTAGATTAAAATCTTGCCCAAATTACTACCCTCTCACTTGTTTCATACCTAAATGACAAAACATTCATAAAGCACCTTAAACTTCACCTGTGTCAAATGAATTTATTTTAATTTTCTATAACTGAATATATAACTTCGTTGTTATTTTAATTCAAAGTTCATCACAATCATATATATATATATATATATATATATATATATATAAAAGATAATGTTAGGCTCACCTACGTGGCACTCTCACATAATTCATATTTATTTATTTTTATAAATAATTCAATATTTTTAAAATCAATTAAATAGTCCAACAAAAATTTAAAAAAAAACTCAAAAGGCGTCGTTTCTGATTAAACAGTACATTAGTCAGTCACAAAAATTCAGAAAAAGTCACAATCCTTCGAAAAAGTCATACCCACTCGAAAAAGTCGCAACCCTTTAAAAAAGTTACACCTCTTTGAAAAAGTCGTAATTTTTTCGAAAAAGTCACAGACCTTTGGAAAAGTCACAATCATTTGAAAAAGATACAACTTCTCGAAAAAGTCATAATTTTTCAAAAAGAACACAATTCTTCTGAAAAGTCACAACCCTTCGAAAAAGTCAAAGTCATTCAAAAAAGTCACAACTCTTCAAAAAAGTTATAATTTTCGAAAAAGTCACTACCCCTCGAAAAAAGTCACAATCCTTTGGAAAAGTCACAAGCATTTGAAAACTTTACAACCCTTCAGAAAAGTCACAATCCTTCGAAAAAACAACAATCTTTCAAAAAAGTCGCAATCATTCGAAAAATTAAATTACTTAATACATTAAGATAATATAAACTTAATTAAATGACTTATGACTGCGCTGGCTAATTACCTAGTTATAAGTAAATTAAGACCTTTTTACATGCGTTAAAAATTAACTTAAATTCTTGTAGGTCAAAGTCTTTATGATCCTTTGTTTATCGTGTTTATTTAAGATTGAAAAAGATACAAATTATTCTAAATTTAAAAAGTCTTTATGATCCTTTGTTTATCGTGTTTATTTAAGATTGAAAAAGATACAAATTATACTAAATTTATTTCAATCATGAACCTGGATGGACTTAGTCAATGAGCAACTTTGAGTTATAAAATGATAAATTTGTAGTTATTCAATTTCCAAGTTTCAAACATATAGTTTCTTCAGAGTCTTAAATTGAAAAAATTAGACAAAACATTTATTGAGTAAAAATTGGTCAAAAATATTTGTGATATCGAAAACAAGGAAAATAATGAGGGGAATTTTCATAAATAGCCTAAGCTTAAAACTTAATATGGTCAAATATCTATATTGTTTTTACATAATTACACAGCATAAGCTCAGCTATGTGACCTGGAGGGGAGGAGAGAGGCGAGTGAGAATGAGAGAGGGAGCAGAGAGGCGAATTATATATGTATATTTGTCAAATTGTATGTGTATATCTGCCAAATAATTGTATATGGGTAACTAATATACATATGTATTTGTATATCTGGCAAGGAGATTGGGAGAGGGAGGAGAGAGGCGAGCGAAAAAGCGCAGAGAGTGGAGAGAGATTATTTATATATATATTTGTCGAATTGACTATGTATATATGTCAAAATAATTGTATATATGCAACTGTTATACATATGTAATTGTATATCTGACAAGAAATTACAGAAAGAGAAAGGAGAGAGGAGAGAGGAGAGAGGCGAGAGAGTGAAAGAGATGAGAGGAAAAATAGCAATAAAACTCAACTATAACAATAAAACTCTAACTATAACTATAAATTGTAATTTTTTCCAAACTATAATTATATAATGTAAATACATATTATATGTTTGCCTAATTACGTTATTTTTTCAAATAAAAATCCTAAGACAAACAAAAATTCACATGGGCCTAATTAGGTGTTAAAAGCAAAATTTGCTAGGAAAAAGTATTTGCAAGACACAAACTATGTCTTACACAAAGTTTTGCTTTACAAAAAATAACATTATTCTTATAAAATTTAATTATGCTGATATACAAAACTTCTGCCATACCAAATAAAAGTATAATTAAAAGTATTTACTCCACAAATTTTAATTAAATAAGCAACAATAATAAAAATTAAATAAAATCACAACATAAGGACATTAATTCAACAAAAATCTTTTATATTAATAATATATAGATTTGGTCAAGAGTTCACATTTAAGTAACGTGAAGAGAAAATAAATAAATTTTCTGTATACCCACAAATCACAATTAATGTTACGGTCCAAATTGTGCATCTCATAAAGTAGCTATCCACTAAAGTCCAAACAAAAGTATATTTTTTTGTTTCATGTTGGCCCATGAATTAATAACATCCTAAGAAACAGACGTTAGAAGTTTAAATAAAGATCGTTAAGATCCCTTTTTTGTTTAAATGTTGTACGAACTTTCATATTTTAATAATTATTATATTATTAATATGAACTGTCAATATGGATTATCAGTAACCACTAATATTTGTCCTATTAAACTGTGAATATATAGTCGTACGTAATACTATTATTAAAATTACAATTACGTTTTCATGCTTTTGAGTTTATGATGAATGAGTCAATGAGCAATATCAAAAAGTCGGCTTTTTATATTACATAAGTATCAGTTAAAGTATTACTCCCTCACCATCAAAGGATATGGTGCAGCAGATAAGGTTGATCCTTTTTTAACCAGAGGTCTCAAGTTCAAGCCCGGACTTCAATGTGGACATCACACATCGGATGGAAAACCAAAAAGAAAAGTATTGATCCCTCCGTTTTAAAAAGAATGTCTTACTTTCTACTATAGCCTATTTAAAAGAATGATGACCTTTTTTATTTGAAAAAATTACAGAAATCCCGTATTATGTTTAAATATTTTCAAATATTCCCTACCTTTTTTAAAAATTACTAAAATCCCTTTTTCGCTACTTTCCTTCCAAACGTCTGATACACTCATTCCCTTTCCCACAAAACCATGTTTCTGTTCAACGAGAATCAAGCCAAACTGATTCAAAAAATCTCTAACTTCTCTCCAATTCAAGCGGCACATTCTCCCTCTATCTATCAATTTCAAATTTCAAAATCAAAAGGTAGGTTAACTTATCTTTTCCATTTCAATTTCATATGATTTTCTAAAATATTTGCTTTCAAATCACAAATAGAAGGCTCAGGGTTTCTTCTGCTTTTCTTCTACTTCAAATCCCAGATCCATTTTGAACTTGAACTTGAAGTTCAAATTTCACGTCAAGCGACCCTTTTCAAGTTCAAAATCACCCAGATCCAAAATCTCAAAAAAAAAATCGAAGAAGAAAGCTCAAATGGTGATTCTCTCAGATATGGTGATTCATGGAATATAAAATTGAGTATTATTTTGCTAATTCATGGTATATATGTTGCTAATTCATTGAGACTATATGGATTATTTTATTAGAAAAATATAGTGATTCATGTATGTAGTATGTATCTTGTATGATGATTCATTTTAATACTATGAGTTGTTCACAACTTTTTATGATGATTCATTTATATATAAAATCAATAGTATATATCTTGTATTATAACTTTTTAGGGTGATTCATTTATATATAAAACTGAGTCATATATGTTGATGATTCACTGGAACTGTATGGATTGAATACAGTGATTCATTGAATAGTTGTTATAGGTTGATGATTCATTGGGTGTATCATACAAGGATGATACGCCAATGAATCATATTAATTGGTTGATTTATTGAGACAACGGATCATATAATATGATTCATTGCAATAAAATAGTTTAACACATGGCTAATTTACCGCATTAGATATTGATTACAATGAATCATGTATGGTGTAGCGTATTTGTAAAAATGGCCAGTGTATCCGCATCTTTGATATTTTATGGAATTTTTGTAATTATGAAAAAGATGAGGATAAATTGAAATTTCTTTTCCTCAATCTGAGATTTCTGTAAATTATAATTTTATTTTATTAAATTCGTGTCAACGCAAACAGCTTATTTTTTAAAAGCAGAGGAAGTATTATTTTATTTATACTATTTGTCTTAATACCCTTAATTTGAAAAGTAAATTGAGATCATCAATACCAAGATGACTATTACGTTTTAGTGAACTTTCATGGTCAAAGGCTCAAAGCAATGTTTTCTTAGATTCATATCATCTAAATATTTTATTATTAAATAAAATAAACATAAAAAACGAATTATTTAATTTCACTCTATTTTGAAGCGAAAAAACTTTTATTACTAAAAAAAATAAAACATAAAATGAATTATTTAATTTCAATTTATTTTGAAGCGAAAAAAAAAAAAGAAATAGTTCTACAATATAGAATATTTATTCGAAAAGTTATATAATTTAAACTTGAATTTGATGTAGATAATTAATTATTACTATAACAATTCTAATAATTTAGAAGATTCAATATATACAACAACATATCAGTGGAATCCCACAAGTAAGATTTGGAAAAGTAAAATGTATGCAAACCGTTTCCAAAAAATTCTAGTCTCAAAAATAGAAGATTCAATATATACAACAACATATCAGTGGAATCCCACAAGTAAGATTTGGAAAAGTAAAATGTATGCAAACCGTTTCCAAAAAATTCTAGTCTCAAAAATAGAAGATTCAATATATAGTTATAATAAAATTACAAAAGAAATATTTAGTTCTATAAGCGTAATTACACGATTAGATCTATATATGTATGTTTGACTTAAATTCATGCAACTTGTGTTACGGTTCAATTCTAGAAGGAGAAAGGAAAATGGGAAAAAGCTACTCCTAGCACATGATGACTTTTTTGACAAAATAATAGACATCAAAATTGTCAAAGTCAACCAATATAAAAGAAATAGTTTGGTCCATTAATATAACATTTGAACCATTCCACAATAGAGGCTCATCTATAAGAAATTTCCAATTTCCCATGAATCTATAAATACCTCTCCATTCTTGTACTTCCCTCCATACAACTCAACAAAAATGAATTTCTCTTCATCAAAAATATATTTCTTTCTCTTTTTCACATTAGCTATAAAATCAAGATTAATCTTTGCACAAAACTGTGGGTGTTCATCAGATTTATGTTGTAGTAAATGGGGTTATTGTGGAAGTGGAAATGATTATTGTGGTGAAGGGTGTCAACAAGGACCTTGTTTTAGTACAACTCCAAGCAATAATAATGGAAATTCAGTTTCTGATATTGTAACTTATGCTTTCTTTAATGGAATAGCTGATCAAGCTGCTTCTAGTTGTGAAGGAAAAGGATTTTATACGAGGGAGAGATTCTTCGAAGCTCTTAAAAATTATCCTAATTTTGGAACTGTGGGTTATGTTGATGATTCTAAGCGGGAAATTGCTGCTTTCTTTGCTCATGTTACGCATGAAACTGGGCGTAAGTTTGCTAACACGTATTTTTTTTATAATTAAAATCGATACTTTACTGGTCTTATGAATTTAATTAACATTAACATATCACTATACTAAAAAAAAAGTACCCAATGACGGTTTTTTAGCGTTAAAAATTGGAAAAATGTAAATTTATCTCCTTTTTTTTTTTGGTTGCATGAGGACAGTTTTTCCAAAATAAAAGATTTTTTTTTTTTGGGTAATGAAATAAAAGAATCTTTGCAATACGCTGACCTGTGAGGTCAATTTTTTAAAATTATTTTATTTTGTTTTTTTTGAAAAAAGTGACAAAAATAATCTTAAACCAATAAGCAGTTAGTGTCAGAAAGGTATCCTTCTAAAAAAAATAGTTCTTTTTACAAGACATTACCTTCCCCGTGAGGTATTCTCCTTTTTGCTTCTTTATTTGACTCGAATCCACGATCTTAGAATTGATCAAGCATTTAATTCTTATCGAAGAAATAGAGGCTTGAACCCTGGATGGTGCATTTTATGATTTGAAAAATGAACTCTCACGTGATTCGTAGTTAATATATATAAATAAAGTTGACCTCCAAAGGTTTGTTAGATTTTAAAACTAACTCTCACGCCAAAAGCTAGCTCGAAAGAGAGTAGGGGCGGAACCATCTAGTGTTCACGGGTTTTATCCGAACCTCGTTCAATGAAAAATTATACTATTGATATACAATAAAAAATAATTCTTTTTATTTATATACAGTAGATAATAACTCTTTGGCTAGTTCTTGTATCTAATATTTCTTATGATTATGAACTCCCCCTTAAAGCAAATCTTGTCTCCGCTACTGAGAGAGAGAATTGTCCAAATCTTATATAAAGAGGCCACCCATATCATGAAACACTCGTGTGAAACTTTTTCCATCGATTTTTTTAACTAACCAAAACTTTATCCACCTCCCAAGGTCAATTTTTCGAATAGATTTTTGACACTTTTTTTTAGTAGTGATCATACACGTGCATATTACGATGTCTAATTAATTCCTTGCTTTACCACACAGATATGTGCTACATAAATGAGATAAATGGTCCATCAGGTGACTATTGTGATGAAAACAACACAGAATACCCTTGTGTATCAGGCAAAAACTACTACGGTCGAGGACCAATTCAACTATCATGGAACTTCAACTATGGTCCTGCTGGAAAATCAATTGGATTTGATGGATTAAATGACCCAGACATAGTGGCAAGAGATGGTGTTATTTCATTCAAGACAGCTTTATGGTATTGGATGAACAATTGTCATTCTTTAATTACTTCTGGACAAGGATTTGGACCAACTATTAGAGCTATTAATGGACAAATTGAATGTGATGGTGGTAATCCTCAAACTGTTGCTAGAAGGGTTGAGTATTATACTCAATATTGTCAACAACTTGGTGTTGATGCTGGGGATAATCTCACTTGTTGATTCACAATCATATTTTTATTTTACTTACATATATATGTTCTCAATATTGAATAAGAGTTTTTATACTTGATTTGAAATAAATAAATATATATAATACTAGCTAGCTCCTTCCATCCTTTTAATTATTTGAACTAGACGGCCAACTTTCTTTGGTGTATTAATTTTCGCATCATATTGATATCAGAAGCATTGCAATTTATAGTATTCCTTCTTTTATGTAGTTTTTAAATATTTTAAGTTTAATTTTAAAATATAAAATAAATATAAAATAATACTTTTCTTTTATAGTGAGGAGTGAAGAGTTAAGTTGCTTGAGTAAGTAGTACGTTGACATGCAGCTTGAGAGTACATATGTAATTTTTTTAATGATTATTTTATTTTAATTTGTTTGTGATTTTTTTTAATTTTTTTTTATATTTAAAATGGTAGTAAAATATTATAAATTAATGATGATGGAAAATTTAAGATATTTTCAACAAATATATAAAAAAAATTGATTGATTCTTGAAATTAATCTATCAATGTTACATAAAATGGGACAAAAGGAGTAACATGTATTATTTAATTTGAAAACTACGTAAATAATATTGTAAATTTTACTAATTAATAATATTTGATTGACTCTTGAAAGTCTATCTGTGCTACATACATTAGGACAAAGAGAGTAATATATATTATTTCAAAATTACTTTTAAAAAAATTATAAATCACAAGAATTAATAACATAAAATATTCAAAAGACATAAAATTTAGATTGACTCTTGAATAGGGAGATGAGCAGCATATATTGTTGTAATTTTTGTAATTTTATTTTTCACAATAATTAATAACTTAAAATATTTAAAAGACGTAGATGAAAATTATAAAATTTACGATTAACAATTGAAAAATAAAATGAAGAAAACAAAATTTTTCAAGTTGAGACACAGATATCTCGCTTTTTATTCAAGCTCACTACAATAAATGTTTTCACTGATCCAGCAATATTCTTCTTGACTTGTCCTCTCCAAGATACAACAGCTTAATCACAAAGTGTGCAACTCAACAAACTCCGGACAAAAAATTGAGTTTCAAGTTCTACAAAAAGAATACATTTTCGCAAGATTTTCCAATTCTTGTGACAACAATCCGTTTAACTAATAAGAACTCTTTTTATACAAACTTTATACACTGTATATTCTTTTTCTTTATTTTTTTATGTCACAAAATAAATGAAGATTATCATTATTTATGATTAAGAAATTCTTCCTAGCAATGAACAAAAAAATAATATAAAAATAAATTGGATAGATAAATGATCTAAAAATTACATGAGGTACGAAAGATAATGGAGAAATAAAGAATGAAATAAAAGGGGAAACAAATGCACACCAACGTGCATGCTGCCAAGTGCAAACGACACTTTCTCTACACTTAAATGGTAGAAGTAATGGCGTACCAAATG
>DF362306.1:0-11117 GCA_000787875.1 Solanum virginianum
AAATAATTTTACCATTTGGACAATTCATACTTCTTGGACTTTAGCTGTTCTTCCCCAACAAGACACCTTTGGATCTGCAATTGAAGCCCATTGAACTTATCATTAAACTCCTTGGTTTGAGATCTTGTTATGGGCCTCCTTTGATCTTCTAAACCTTTATACTTTTCATCCTCGTCCTTCAAAAGAGTAGAGCTTTGTATGATGTTATCACGTATGAGTCATAATCTGGGCTCATACCTCATCCCAGAAACATTATGGAAATTCAGATTAGGTCTATGAAACCCCGAATAGGAGTTGTAACAAATTCTATGAATCATATGTGGGTCTCGTATGGTAAGTATTAAGGCACCATATATGATTGTTGCCTTCTACAAAGGGTCACTATGTCTTATAGGGTAACTTACGACTCGTACTGGGTCCTCGTAGCAGAAAATAGAAGGCACCTTGGATGCCTATAATCTTTCCAAAATGACCAAAACAAACCATGAAGCAACATGAAATAAGAAACATACAATCAACCTCATAACAAGTCAAATCACCCCAATTACCCTTTTATCCCATAATATAATAGGAGTCCCCTCTTACAATCAAAGCATACCCAGGATGAACCAGTTTTGAGACCCATACTAATCAACAACAGTACAAGACATATAAAGATTCAATAAGGGTCATAACAAATTCTTGCAAGGGTATTTTAGATTAGCGAAATTGAAACACCCCCACTACACCAAAAGAATTTGACCGGAACATGATTTTACAAAAGTGATCACTCAAGAATCATGCATCAAACTTTATACAATCACATGCCAACATTATAACCACCAAGCAAAGATGAACATACAAAATCAAATCAAATCAGGGGGCTTAACAGCACTAAATCTTACACCTCATACAAACATAATCATTTCAAATGGGTACACCTTCTATGATCACAAAACATTGATTCAAACACCAATAAAGCAAGTTCATAACGTGGTTAAGCCAAATTTAACCAAGAAAACTCACCAGATGAAAAGATGAAGAGTAAATAAGAGATAGAAGGAACCAAAACCCTAATAGAGTGCACTTGCAAGAAAATATTGATAGGAAATTGGTTTGGAGTTGAAGAGAATAGTAATAAATAGTGTTTGGGGAGTAATTGGGGAAGAAAATCTATTTTAAGAAGGGAAATGAGGAGTCAATTAACATTTGACCTTTTATATTCCAAATCCAGTCGTCTTTAAAAATCTGCAGATCGGGTCTACAAGACCCCGACTATAAGTCATAGTGTCTTCTATGACTCATAGGTCCTAGTCTCGTAGCAGACCCTACACTTAGAAAAAATTGAAGTTCATACCTGGGCACTACAAACCCTACTTACGACTCATATGTGACCCTATGAATCGTAAGGTTGGCTTATAGTGTGTGTCCCAATTTCAATCAAACACTGTTTCCTTCTACGAGGCATGACTATAAGTTATAGAGTTTACTACGACTTATAGGCCTGCTCGTAGAGGCTGCTCCCCATGTTATTTTCTTCAACTCTTCAGCTTTTGGTCAATTCCTGCAAATCACACTTAAAGATATACCAATGTCTAGAATATTACAACTAATCCAATGTCTCATAGTATCAAAAAAATAAGAAACCACTGCTTAACAACTAAAATATCTAAGTTAAACTTAAAAACAAGCCAAAAACAACAAAGATACTTGGGTTGGTTCCCAAGAAGTGCCTTATTTAATGTCGTGGTGCAACTTTGTCATCATCTAACATAAAAAGTGTTCAATGGCCCAAACTTCACTCTTTAACTCATCTGGATGTTTGATTGATTAGCAGATGTCAAACACGACCTTTGAATTATTGACCCTGAACTGAAGTAGACCCGAATCCATATCCATCAAGGCTCTCCCTGTGGCTAGAAATTGTCTTCCCAAAATAATGGGCACCTCAAAATCAACCTCACAATCAAGGATAACAAAGTCCACAGAAAAGATGAATTTATCAACCTTTACCAGCACATCAAAAAGTATCCTTTCCGACTTCTTGATAGTTTGATCTGCCATGAGCAATCGTATTCTTGACGGAGTAGGAGTGCCAAGACCAAGCTTTTTGAATATGGCAATAGGCATCAGATTAATACTTGCTCCTAAGTCGTACAATGCTCTTTCAAATTCAGCATCACCAATGGTACAAGAAATGGTGAATGCAACAAGGTCCTCTCATTTTTGAACAAGGCATTTAGTCATGATCGCACTACATTGTTGGAGCTCTTGTGATAGCTCTTGGCTCAAAGTGCGCTTCTTTGTCACCAAATCCTTCATATATTTGGCATACCTAGGCATCTTTGCCAAAGCTTCTAGAAGGGGAATATTGATGGATAATTACTTCAATATCGAGAGGATGTGTTTGAATTTGCCCTCCTCTTCCTTTTTCTTAAGCCTTTGTGCGAAAGAAGGAGGAGGTTTTAGAATCATCTTAACCTGTTCTTGCTCTCTCACCCCTTCTCTTTGTATCTCTACATTCTTCGAACCTTATCCTTCAACCGCAGCTTCATCACCAATACCCTTCTCACAAGCTTCATCGTCAATCACCGACATAGGGGGATCTATGGTGCTTTTACCACTCCTAGTCATGACCACCATGCAATGCCCATCATTCTTTGGATTTTGAACTATATTGCTTGGTAAGGTTCCCTTTTGGCATTGGTTCAATTATGAAGAAACTTGCGCTAATTATTGTTCAAGTTGTTTAATCTCCATAGAGTGAGACTCTATCTTTTGGTTTATACTTGAGATATTTGCCTTCATTCCTTTCAAAGTCTTATCCTGGTGGTTGGCTATTTTCAACAACTTGTTAAACATTTCTTTAAGCCTCGAAGTACTTAGCATGGCATCACGGTTGTGGGGCAGCACATAAGGACCATTCATATAGCCATCTCTTCTACCCTATTCGGCATCTGACATTCTCTCTCTTTCGTAGCAGCCACCTCGATTGTCTCTATAAGTACCATCACGGTTGTAGTTCCAACCAAGAAAACTCACCAGATGAAAAGATGAAGAGTAAATAAGAGATAGAAGGAACCAAAACCCTAATAGAGTGCACTTGCAAGAAAATATTGATAACTCCAATAGTCTGAGTTATACCCTTGGGGATTATTTTGGAAACCCGCCGCTTGGTTACTCATGAAACAAGCATCTTCATCAAAGAATGGATCTTCATAATGGGAGCCTTAAGAAGTTGGTGGGTAACCGCTTGAACACTCACTTGGGTTTGCTTTTAGACCAAGTCCATACTTGTGCGAAGTTGAGCAAGTTGTTCCATAATCTCCTTGTTAATCTTTGCTTACTCATTGTTGGTATTGACTGCACAAGAAGTTTTCATTGCACCTCGCTCTCTTTGACCCTATGCTCTATTTGTTTAACCACTTGCTCCATCCTTACGGCTATCAATGCAAAAGGTTGGTCAAGAAATATGCTTCTCATGATTATGTCAACATAAGCTTGACTATTCTCGTCATGCGCCCGATAGAAAATCTCAACCAAGGCATCATCAACAATCTTATGATCAGGAACTATTCTTAAATATTTGGTGAATCTCTCCCATGTGGTACTAATAGAGTCACCCGTCAATTGCTCAAATTTAGGGACAACTTGGGAATTGTGTTCCCCATGATTTGTTGACTCAGTCACCCTAGACAACATAACTTTAATTGGAAATTTTACATGCAGGATGGTAACTTAGGTTCTTCTAGCCCTCTTGTGAAGGTAAAGGTCAAATTTCACCATGACACATGGTCGCCATTATGGTGTGCTAACTAACCGTTACCCATTGTCCTATTTAACGTCCCTATAGTCAGATTTAGTTGATTAGACAAGAACATATCAATCAAATCCTATCATTTACTTCCCTTTTACTATTGATAATTACCTTAGTCAAGATCATGATAGTAGGCAGGATTTAGTGTTAGCCACCGCAAAATAACAATAAAAAATGAAGGAAAATAAACAATACATGCAAGACCCCAATCAAAGAAATGCACAAAGTCTAGGTTATTTCAAGTCAACTACTCATGGTTCCCACAACCCCTGGTTGTGGGTGCTTAGCTACTCATGGCCAAGGCAAAAACCAACAATAATGCAAATAGAAGACACAGTTAAGAGATTACCCAAAACAATGAAGAACAAGAACACCACAAGTTGAAACCAACAAGCTTGGATTAATGAAAGACGAGTATAATATGAGTTTTGCAATCCCCAAAAGTGGGTCTTCAAATTAAAAAGGAGAATCTACACTAAACTCTAGAAAAAGTCCTAAGAATATTCAAAGTGTTCCCTATAATATTTATTATATCAATTCTTCTCTACAAAAATCTAACATAAAGTATTTATAGTATTTATAATTTAACCCCAAAAATTAAATAGAAAAAACAGCTGGCAGCAGGTACATCGCATAGGTATGACTCGTAGGGTGACCTACGAGTTGTAATTAGGATCTTGTATCAGGTACTTTGCATTTTGGACTTAACTGTTATGACCTATTAGTACGAGTCATTGCTTGCACTACAATTTATATGCTCCTTGCGTAGTCTAGGCCTTTAGTTCTTGGTCCAAACTTTTGGCTCTCTGTTTCTTATTACAAACCCACCTATACGAGTCGTAGTAACTGTATGACTCATAGAGTGGCCTCATAAGGTTGACCTCTACTTAGTAAATTTATGATTTTTGCTCACTGTTTATTGCTACGAGATCACCCTATGACTTGTAGCTTGGGCTACGACTCATAGGATAGCTCGTATGTTCTGTACATCAGCAAAATTTGTAATTTTCTCCCAAAATCATGCCAGCCTATCTTTCTTGCAATAACAACATAGAAACATGTAAAAACCATAAAAAGTCACATTAAGAATTCACAAAATCCCTTGTTTTAGGCATCAAATGTGCTGTATTTTGACAACACATCAAGGGGCAAAACCCGAACTAGAGATAAACCTTAGAGAAGTGACTAGTCCCTTGAAGTTGGTCACATAGATCATCAATCCTTGGTGGAGGGTACTTATTATATAAGGTGTCCCTAACAAGTTGCCGGCAATCCATACACATCCTAAGAGAACCATCCTTCTTCTATATAAACGACACCAGGAAGCTCACTAGGAAAGACATCAAGGAACTCATTAACTACCAAAATCGACCCTATAGGAAGGACTTTGGACTCAATGTCCCTAACCCTCATTAGATGATAGAGAATCCCCTTAGAAATCAACTTATGAGATTGAATGCAAAGAATAAATCTACCCTTGACCACTACATCATGGTTTTTCCCACTCAAGAACGGGCTCACTAGGGAATTATTACCTAACTCCACGGATCCTACCAATAATGGAGACATAATATGCATGCAACTAAACCACCTCAAATATGACATCAAAATCTACCATATCTAATTCAACATAGTAACAAGACAAGATCTACGCAATATAACCATGGGACATTTCCTATGGGCCTTCTTAGAGACAATAGACTTGCCAATGGGGTAGACACCAAATGTTCACATTACAACTCGGGACACACATAAAGCCAACTAGAATAAAGGAATAATGAAAGAGGTATTGACACCCAAACCCATCAATGCACACGCAGTCTTTAACATACCAGTAACAATATTGGCGCCACATCCACTCCTTGAGCCTCTTGACCAACACAACCACCTTATCCTTGAGGTCAGCCACCTTTACACCTTTTTTGAGCATATGGAAAATCACTAAACTTGTAGCCCACCACACCACAACTATAACAAATGTTTGACTTCCTCAAGTATGGACCACCATGGTTCTTCCCACACCTAAAGCATTTAGGATTAGTCACCGCACCGTCATTTATCTCCACATTTAACCTTTTTTTTCCATTCCTTTGAGGCTACCGGGCAATCCCTCATCTTATGCCCTACACCGCCACACTTGTAACAATATTTAGTATCCACCAAACACTTCCCTAGATGCCCCTTGCCACACTCTTTACAACTAGCAAAAGAGATCCTTCCTTTTCTGAACATGGGTACTTGTAGTTAAGTAGAAGATGAAGCTCCCCCAACTCAAGCTCTCTTGGCCTTCCTCTTCCCACTCTTACTACTTGAAGTCTTGACGGCACTCACTTGTTGATTGAGTTGGATCGTCAACACTTTGGCCAATAGCCATAGAGCATTATGAACCTCTGTATTTGATTTATCATCATCCTGGGTAGCTTGAGACATATTCTAAAACACAATGATTAAAATAAGAAATAAGCCTTAGGGATCTTAACTCTATCGCATGACATTGATCAAGAAGAAGGGAAACATTTTCTAAAATGCCTCATAGCCCTTCATTCATAGTCGTGGCGTGCTTCACAACCATTAATAAGACTCTAAGTGAAGTGATGTATTGGACTTCGAGGACCATTAAAAACCTAGTGCACTGATACCAAGTTTGTCATGACCCAAGCCTAGGGCCTAGACGTGACACGGCGAATGGGGAACCCGAAGGGACCCTAATCAATCCTTTTAACATATCATTACATATCCTTAGTCATAAAAGTAATAAAACAACAATAAGAGATAGTAAAGAGGGGATACAGGGCTAAGGGACATACTTTATATCACAAAACATCATAAGAGCCAAAGGAGTCAAGCTTATAGCATCATTACATAACTTGTCCAATAATACCTCTAAACATACAACTTAGTGGGGGCCAAGATAAGCAACCGAGCTCACCCTTATAGTCAAAGTATACAATAAAGAAACTAAAGTCTATACATAGCATAAATGAAGAGAAGTATGTCCTCAAAGTTGAGGACTTACCAACTTACTTTTAGAGATATCGCACTAGCTACATGTTAGAGGAGGATGATTAAGTGGGGCTTTGGTTCTTACATAGAAACTTCATGTAGGCATAAAGTATGCGTTAGTACATTTGAATGCACTAAGTATGTAAGATACAATGCAATAATAAATAGGCAACATAGTCAAAATGTATAATTAGGCAATAGATGAACATATAACAATATGGCATGTATGAATAATACTTGAAGTAAACATACTTATAAATTGAACATATTACATGTGTAAGAGTAGACTATCATCATAGAACAAGCAACTTAGTACTTGGAATCTAAGGTAGACCACCCCTTAGAAGTGATTGAGGTACCAACTCCTCAATTGGTTGATGGACATGACCACCCTCTATCGAAAGTGATTGAGGTACCAACCCCTCAATTGTTTAATGGCTTACCACCCCCATCCGAGGCAATTGAGGCACCAATTGACCACCCTCTATCGGAAGTGACCCTTAATTGGTTGATAGATTACCACCCCCATTCGACACGATTGAGGTACCAAGCCCTCAATTGGTTGATGGATAGACCACCCTCTGCCAGAAGTGATTGAGGTACCAACCCCTCAATTGGTTAATGGCTTACCACCCCCATCCGAGGTGATTAAGGTACCAACCCCTCAACTGATTGATGGCTTACCACCCCCATCCGAGGTGATTGAGGCATCACCCATCAATTGGCTATGGTCAACTCATAACATAATAGATACTTCTAATGAAATCAACATATACACATCACCCTTTCATCATCATAAAGTTACTTTACTCATATGCCAAACATTAGGCCTTCAACAACTCAAGATACATTAACCGGACATTTTGTAAAATAATTGGTGGGTGTGCAATGCTAATATAAAACCATGCAATTCAAGAGTGAAATCATATGATAACCTCTAATGTATATCAACACACTAATACTTGGTAAAACCCTCATGTGAAATACATTGAAAGCCCCCATCAAATATCAAGAGAGATTATAGTTCTATAGCTTAAAACATGCATAATCATAATAGGTAAATTATCTCATGGTATAGACATAAAAAATGAGTAAGTAATCATGTTTTTTCAATCAAACTTTCTTGAAATCCCAATATAGTATATGATCACAATCTCTAATTAATAATACCCATAAGCAACATAACTTGGACACATGTAATTTTCATAGAAATGAAAGATTGGGTTTCATGGGTGAAAAGTACCATGAATGAAACCCATATATATTAGACCTTGAATTTCTTGATATTTAGTTGAGAAAGATTTGAAACTTGGAATGGGATCTTGAAATCCACAACTAGTTCTTGAGTTTCCTTGAACTTGTATTGGGGTTTTGATGGAGGCTCTTGGGAGAATTTTAGAGTGTAGGCCAATTGGGAGGAGTGAATTTGATCTTTAGGAATAGAGTTTAGTTATTTAGAATGTCTTAATCTAGCATAGGAATCCCTGAAACACCAATAGAAATGACTAGATTTACGAAATGCCATTAATGAAATGAAATTTGGCAAAAATCGATATATACCCTTGCACATCTGAGTTCTACAAAAATGAGCATAACTTCTTTTTTCAAACTCTAAATAAGGTGAACCCAAGTGCATTTGGAAAGCTATTTCAAATTGATTTAATTTGGTAGGTCATAGGCTACCCAGTTCTTTGTGTTGTAAGAGATATGCCCCTTTAAAGTTGACCCACCTACCGGTACTTGTGCAAAACTTAGTCAACATAAATTCTTTTGAACTTGGCTTGATGTAGGGGACCCATGGTGGTCTTAAATGACATAAATAAGCTTGACTTAGATTTGAATGAGATCTTGAAGCTTTAATGAGTTTCTTGAGATCCAGAAGTGAGTTTGGGACACTTGAATTAGGTGAAATATTTGTCTAAGTGTTTGAGAGAGTATTGGGGAATGTCTTGTATGATATGAAAGTGAAATATGGCTAAGTACAGGGATTTTCACATATGAGAAGGCTTAGGCCCAAGACCTAAAAGCCATGGATAGAGATAAAATAACTGGATGATTTTTACACTGAGGCATACGCATAGGAAGACTTAGGCCCAAGACCCAAAAGCCTTGGACTGAACCCATAATATTGGGCAATTTTAACACTGAGGCGCGCCCCTAGCGCGTTGCACATGGGGCACCAATTCTCACTGGAAATCGCATTCTTGGAAAATTTAAATTATGATTCATTTGCTCTAAAATTGGTGTTTGGATCATTTTTGACTAAATTGTTTTCTTATGATCAAGAATATGAAGTCAAATTTTTGATATCACGCACATATTTTGAGATATATGAAAATTACAATTCTGGGCACTTCTAAGGCATATTTTTGGGCTGTTTTTTGGGGTCATTTCAAGTCCTGTTTGAGATCTTGGATAGGTAAGTAAAGCAGCTTAGCAACAAGGAGGTGGCTTCGGGTAAAGTGCTTTGGAGAAATCATGATGTGAAGAGTGCTACGTGGGAGGTAGAGTTGTACATGATGGGACGATACCCTTTTCTTTTCCATTCTACTCAAGCCTATGGTATTTGGTTCTTCCTATTCTAAATGGTCCCAATCCTTTAACTCTTGTGTTTCATGACATGACATGCATATATGTGCACGAAAATGACTTAAAAAAAGATGTTTTGGCATTAGTTTAAATGATTTTATGATTTTCAAGAAATGAGTTATACATTTGTCTTCATATTGGAATATTTCATGTTCTAGTCAACCTTTTCAGTCCATATTCTAGCAAATTCAAGGACAAATGTTCCCACGGAGGAGATGATGTAAGGACCCGAATTTTGTGAGACTTTATTGGTACTTAGATCAAGTTTTCAGAGGTGTGTACCAATAGGAAATTCTTGAGTATGACTTTGGGTGGCTTAAGAAAGGATTTGAAGCTTTGTGTCCCTTAGAAATCACCCAACATGGGCCTCTTTCATCAATCCAAGTTCAAAGGAATTCCATTGCCTAAGATTTTCACAAGAACCGATAGAAGGGTCAACTTTAAATAGTCATATCTCTTAGCACTGAAAGGACTGGGTGGTGTCCAATCAACCAAATTGAAACTCTTTGAATTAGACTTCTAACGCATCTAGTCTCACTTAATTTTGAGTTTAGAGTAAGAAGGTATTCTCTTTATTTTAGAGCTTGTCTGGGTTGGGACAGTGTGCTTTTACTGATCGTGAAAAAGCTTCACGACCTGTGAAACCACTCGTGGTAAGTTTCAGATAAAATTCAAAGGCTTGTTTTATTGAGGTATTTTTGATATTTTGTCTCATCCCCAAGGCTTTTTAAGAACTTTATACCCCCTTTTACACTCTTAAACAACCTCTATCTATTTTCATAACCCCTTATTCAAGACTAATACTTAGTTTCTAGAATTAAACTCTCAAAATTCTTTCCTAAGTCTCATCTTGAAGATTTAATCGACGATTTAATTGGGGTTTCAACTTCAAGTTAAATTCTTTTCAAATTCATCTTCCTAAGCAAGGTGTGTGGGATTGATTCATGGTCCCTTTCAACCATGAAGACCCCAAACTCTTATACACATAATTTTGTGAAATTGAGTTTACTTTAGTTATGCATTTTAAAGATTATTATTTATTTGATTTAATTGAGATATGACCTATGTTATATTTTTGATTTTAAAGTGATTTAAGCCCTAATATGTTGAATTGTATGAATATTATGAAGATTTAAATATGCATTGTCCCTTTTAAAGTTTGATCTAAGCATAGGTAATTTAAATTGTTGGATTTACTTGAATTTCATATTGTATTGTTAATTTAAGATTGAATCTATATTACCCATTACCATTCTCACATCATTCATGGCATATTCATTCATGAGCATTGGTTTTTGATGAAAATTATTGGTGGGTTAAGCTCACATATGGATTTTATAAAAATGATTCAGTGAGTTAAGCTCACATAAGTTTATTATTCGGTAAGGTAAGCTCACATATGGCTATAACAAGAATGTGATCACATAAATGTCTATGGTATTGGTTCTTTGAGCATATTGGGTGTTTACACTATATTATTATAAGTGAATGAGCTATTCATATGTATGAAAAGTATGAATTGAGTTGTGATTTGGCTTTTCAGCCCAACTATGAATGATTATGAAGGATGTTTGACTTTTAAGCCCAAGTATGCATTAAAATTATTTAAAACGACTTGTGTCTCTTTTGAAAGCATGTATATGTATAGTATTCTTATGAGATGGTGACTTAGAATCGAATGAGATTGGAGGACTATTCCCAAGGGTCCTCTTCCTCTCTAGGAAGACTT
>DF362306.1:11153-29832 GCA_000787875.1 Solanum virginianum
AGGATTGGAGGACTATTCCCAAGGGTCCTCTTCCTCTCTCTTGAACTATGTGCCAATATAGGCATATTGTAATCCTCTACTGAAATAACATGGTCGTAAGGTATGGTTGCAAATTGTGATATGATATGATATAGAAATCCTTCCAAAATGACCGGGTCATAAGAAAGGTAACCATCACACTAAAATGACCAGGTCGTAAGGTGTAGTGTAGATTACCTTTAGCAAGTAATCTTCTCTCACCCAATGGGGATCTACATCGGGCAAATTCATGTAATAGATCCCATGGGTTTGAGATATCGGTTATGGTCATATCCCCTCTATATTTGGAAGCATTATGGCATTTCATGCATCATAGATTTCATGGCATATTGTTATATTACTCTTCATTGTCTATATATTTCTTTCTACATATGTGCCCTTCCCATCTAACATTGAAAGCAGGTCTGATAATTTCATATGTATTGCATGCCTGCATACTTAGTACATTCAAATGTACTAATGTATATTTTTTGCCTATATGATCTAACCATGTAGGGTTCGAAGACTATATTCATCCACCTTTTGATGACTAGTCAAATTTGTGAAAGTTGTTGTGGTGAGTCGTATCATCTAAGGACAATCCATCATTAATTTACCTTATATGTTGCTATCATTATCCATCATTCATCTACCTTATATGTTGTTATCAGTTAAGTTATATTAACCTTAAGGATGAGCCCGGGACATGTCTTGGCCCCCATCCTATTCTATGACTTAGAGGCATTGTTGGACATCATATAAACTCTTGTGTGAGTATTTGCTATGTCTTGCTATTTGGAGATTTTGGTTGTGGCTATCTATTAGATATTGGTATTTTGATGATATGTTTATGATATGATGTGAAAATGTGAAAAGTCCTAAGTCCCATTCTATCTCCATAGAGTGAGTCATACTTACTCACCCCTTAGTTTGTATGTGGTATGTGTTATGTGAATTCTTGCTAATCCCTATGCCTATGATTTCTCCATAGCATGAGTCCTACTTTTCCGTCCCTTAGAACTATGTGTTTACTACTTTAGTATGCGCTTCCAAACTAATGATATGAATTTGGATACTTTGAGGCTTGTTTGGGGACTTTTGGGTTCCCATTCACCATGTCACTCCTAGACCCTAGGTCTGAGTCATGACATTCGAAGTCTTTCTTGATTGAAGAAGTGAAATCTAAACAGGACCTTGACCCCTTATTATTATAATTGAAAGCTTTGGTGAAGGATGGAAAGATGGAGGTTTTTCTCCTTAGGGGGAGATGGTATCCTTAGATAACAAGGTAGGTTATGCATGCCTGATGTTGATGGTTTGAGGAAATTGATCTTGAATGAGGCTCATATCTCATCTTATTTCATTCACCTCGGTTCTACTAAGATATATAGGGATTTGAGGGAAGTATATTAGTTGGGTGGTATAAAGAGAGATATTGCTAAGTTAGTAGCCAATTTCCATAGTTGCCAACAAGTCAAAGCTGAACATCAAAAGCTGGGTCACCTAGCCCAAGATATAGAGATTCCTACCTGGAAGTTGGAATAAATAAACATGGATTTTGTGGTTGGGTTACCATGGACTAGGAAATACTTTGATTCTCTTTGGGTTATTATTGATCAAATGACGAAATCAACTCACTATCTACTGGTCAAGATGACTTAAGGTGCCGATGATTATGCCAAGTTGTATATTCATGAGTTAGTTAGATAGCACACAGTCCTATTGGCCATTATTCTTGATCATGGTGATCAATTTACGTCACACTTTTGGAGGTCCTTTCAAAACAGACTTGGCACTAGAGTCAACCTTAGCACAACATTCCACCCACAAATGGATGGTCAAGTGGTGTGAACCATTCAAACTCTTAAGGATATGCTTAGGGCTTGTGTTATGGAGTTTAAGGGTAGTTGGGATAAGTATCTTCCACTTATAGAGTTTTCTTATAGCAATAGCTACCAATCTTGTACCGGAATAGCCCTCTTTGAAGATCTCTATGGGAGGCATTATAGATCTCTTGTTGGGTAGTTTGAAGTAGGAGAGATGGCTTTGTTAGGTCTAGATTTTATTATAGAAGCTTTAGAGAAGGCGAGGATAATAAGGGAAAGATTGAAGATGGCCGAAAGTCGGCAAAAGTCTTATGCCAATACTAGGAGGAGAGACCTTGCATTTGAAGTTAATAATTTGGTGTATTTGAAGGTTTCACCGATGAAAGGTGTAGTCCGCTTTGGAAAGAAGGGAAAGTTAAGCCCTAGGTATGTAGGGCCTTATTAGATCTTGAGACATGTTAGTAAAGTTGCATATGAATTTGAGTTGCCTATGAAGATGAGCATGATTCATCTGGTCTTGCATGTCTCCATGTTGAGGGAGTGTGTTAGGGACCCTAGTTCCATTGTGCCCTTGGGGGTGGCGAATGTTGAAGAGAATTTGACTTATGAGGAAGTTCCTATAGAAATCTTGGATAGACAAGTGGAAAGATTGAGAAACAAAGATGTTGCATCTGTCAAGGTCCTTTGGCGGAATCAATAAGCAAAGAGTGCTACTTGGGAAGCCGAAGCCGATATCAAAAGGCGATACCCCTATCTTTTCCATTCTACTCAAGCTTGACATACCATGACCTTTCCTACTTAAGAGTCTCCCTATTCTTGTATGTCATTTTCATGCCATCTATGCATGAGTATGTGATTTTAAGATTGCATTGAAATACATTATTTGAAGCATAATTTAAAGATTTTCATGGTGCATAGTTGCATGGGCATATGATTCACGTGTTCCATTCTTTAGAGCTTGCTTTCGCAACATTTGGGGATGAATGTTCTAAAGGGGGAGATATTATAAGGTTCAACCTGTGATAATTGTGAAAAGAGCAAAAAGTGAGTTTTAGAAATATTTTTGAGTGTTAATTGTTATGAAGCCTTCTGTGAGCCGCATATTTTTCTATGAGCCATATTTCCCGCTCGTGGAATGATGGCCAACTTGATGAAATTTGAACTTTTTTGGGATTCAATATATGACTTATCAGATGGCCCATGGAATGACTTGCGAGCCATAAGTTGGGTTATAAAAGGTGAATTAGAGAAAAGTCTCTGAGTGTCTGAAATGACAATAGATGAAACCCCTACCTATGGCCTGTAGAATGGACCATGACCCATAGACGGGGTCTCATGGTCCTCGCTAGCAAGATTTCTAAAGGGGTAAATTCGATATTTACTATTATCCTACTACTATCCTACATTGTTTAATTCCCTAAAAGACCCCTTATCAGCCCTTGTCAACCCTAATTCACCTCATTCCTCCTCACTTAAGACTACTTTAAGTCTTAGAATTCTCTCAAGCTCTCTCTAGGCATGCAAATGTGTAGTGCAAGATATGGTTCAGGTTCTCCATCTCTAAATCAGGTTAATTTCCTCCACAAAAATCACACCAAGATATGTGGGTCTTGATTGTGGAGACCATTGCTCCACAAGCTCAACCATTCTTCTTCTCTTTTGTGATTTCCCAAGTTATGGGATTACATGGTGGTTTTAGGAAGCCTTTTATATGATAATAATATAAAGTATTTTATGATGATATACTTTTATATATGATTAAGAATTGAAAAGCCATGTGAAGTCCATGATTTATAGGAGGGTTTGATAATACCCTAACCAAGTTTTATTATGTTTTGGTGGGTTTCTTGAATAATGAATAAGTGATCCTATTTTATAATTCTTATGGCATTCACTCATGATTTGCATAGTTTCAAAAGTTTGTATATGAAACCACCATGATTTGAAAAAAGATGTATACCAAACTTGTATGAATTTGAAGGCCTTATGACAAATTATGTGAAATCATGAATAATATAAATTAAAGGGCTATTATGCATGTTATGAAATGTGAAAGTTGTGAAAGTTATGAAGCCCTATATTGATGTTAAGAAGCTTTGGTTTTGATGAGTTACTCAATGAACTATGATGATATTATGATGGCTATAAGTATGATTTGAGTATTCCTTGGGATTGTGACCTAGCACCGAGAGGACCTTGATAAATAACCATTGTACCATAACTATGTTGCCACCATAGGTTTATGAATTAACTAATGGATCCCAATTGATTAAGTGCATGACTGACCAAAAAAGGTGTTGTTCCCATACGACATATATAAATCAAATACCAAAAAGGGTGGAGTTCCCATAAGATTGATATTATGTGTATACAAAAATGGGTGGAGTTCCCATAAGGTGATTATGAAGCACATTCAAAAATGGGGAAGTTCCCATAAGGTGAGTGTTAGATTTACCTTGGCAAAGTAGATTACTCCTAGTCCGGTGTGGAGTGATTATTGGGATCCAAGTAGTCGCTCGCTTGTAAACATGTCAGTTATGATCCCTTCCCATATATGTATGTTATGTTATATAACTTGATGATTCCTCATGTATATTTAATAATGGCATTGTATGTCACGACACAACCCCATAGGCCGTGACTAGTGTGCAGATTGGGCACCCAAACACAATCACAAAGCTGAGTTACAAACAAATGACTTATATTTTTAAAAAAATTGGGCAGAGTTTCCTTTGTTTTACGGACTATCCCAAAATAACCCTGCACATCAAAACATACTAACAAGGCTACACAGAGCCAATAAAACACCATGTATATATATACGGGCCGACAAGGCTGCCATGGTGGGTAAAGCCATCCAACATACACATCATACAAATCTCATCGAATAGATCGGGCACAACCTACACACGTATGTCCATAAACCTCTTAACATACTGACCGAATCATAGGACTGGACAAGGCCCCGCCATACCCTCGAATAAATATATACAGAGCAATGAATAAGGGTATATACCAAAAATAGGCTACGAAATAGGGGGAGCACTCCAAACAGCAGAAAGGTGTCCTAAGCTGGTGGATCACCAAACTGTACATCGGTACTTGCGGGGATGAAATGTAGCCTCCGAAGAAGGGGGGGTCAATATGAAATACGTACTGAGTATGCAAAGCAGAATGTACTATATATAAATTTGAGTAGTAATCGAAAAAAAGTATGGAAGGCAAATGTATATCCAAAAATATTAACATGTTTACTTTCGAAATACACATCATGCATAGGACACAGAAAATATGGTCACCCGCCCGTCAATGGCGCCATAACACAGCATAACACCAGAAAGTTTTAAATCTCCGAATCCCTGTCATATATCATAAAACATAAATAGCATAAGTGAGCCAGGCGTTACATATCGCCGTCCCTGTACTCACCTAAACACAGCATAATGCCAAACACAATATAAAACCCAAGTGAGCTAGGCATTACGTATCACCGTCCCTACTCTCACCCAAACACAGCATAACACCGGGGTATATCATAATGTGCATGAGAACCAACTGGCCCGGGAACCAGCAAACGATATCATAGTAGGCACGAGCAGAGTAGTAAGTAATCATATGCATAAAATCTTTGTCACAAATCTAAAAGATAAGTAAAGTAGCCATATTTAAAATCGAAAAAATAATAATTATATATTCTTTCAAAAGTTACTAAAATTACATAAAGGACATTACGGGACCCACAGACTGATGGACAGATAGGTGGAGACCTGAACTGGCCTAGCCTATGGAGAAGATATACCAAAATTACATAAAACGCATTGTGGGACCCATGGATGGGTGGAGACCCAACTGGCCCAGCCTATGGAGAATATACTCATCCTAGATCATACAAACTTTGAGCTTTCCGGTAAAAGTTATAGACATTTATAGTTTTAGAACCGTTAAAGAATAAGTTCTTTAAAAAAATAATTCAGCTTTCACATACCCTTTGCAACTTATAAATTCCAAAGACATAAGGATCAATGGTATGACGTTTTAACACAAGAATACCAAGGAACAAATGCAAATCACAAACATGCTCGGATTGCGAGAATAAAGTTTTCTCGAGGCCCGTATCATGGCTATTGTAACTAAGGAATGCCGAAAAGGAAGGTTGCTTTACATACCTCAAATGCTCTCCAATGTAATCCCAATGCAAGCTAAGTCCAATTACGCTTCCGATTGCCCAAGGTCTACAAACAAGTCATAAATTTCCAAACATTGGCTAAAGACTTCTTGGGCATTAAATTCTGATTTTGTCCTTAATTCTACAAAAATTTGGGCAGTTTTTCCCCTGAAAATAGGCCACCCCGAGAATTCAACTCGACCAAATCAATCAACAATAATAACAACAATAACCTAGCAATATCGACAATCAATCCAAAAGGCAATACACGATAATAACTCTCTTTTTCATTATTAACAATATTCATAAATTTGGCTAGCACACCAACATACGCATATGGATGATTTACAATCATTCCTTCACCTTATAATTATCATAATATACTAACTAGGCATCAATTCATAGTTTCAACATAACACAACACCACATAACACAGACTTACTCACACGGCTTCAAGCACCATCCACACAACTTACTACCAACCTTCCATATTTCATGATTTTCCTCTATTTTAACATACTACAGCATACTTACAACCTTTATAACACATAAAACAAGATTAAATCTTACCTTTCCTCTTCAATTCCATAAGTGCGCTAGGCTTTCCAAAGGTGAGTAAAATAGAAGGCTAATCGCTCCAACAACACTTCCACATTACTTAAGGACCTCAATATAGGAGATTTGCATCAACAAATAATTTTTGGATAGACTAGAAATGATTTTCAATTTTTCTTGTTCTTGGCTGAGACCTTCATGAAGGTTTCTCAACTTTTGCTTCTTTTTCTAAGTGTTGAAATGATAAGAGAAATGAAATGGTCCTCATATATATATATAGAGCAAGAATTGATTAGGTATCCATGCCCCACCCATGTGTTGTTCCAATTAGATATTAATACAAACTTGTATGGGCCCCACTTAATTAATTCAAAATTTTTAACTTCCAATAATTCCACTTATGGTCACAAACTTTCCCTAATTACTCCACTTTTGGTCCCAAATTTTCCTAATTACTCCAATGCATGAAATACGGGTTCTAACATCCTCCCCCCTAAGAACATTCATCCTCGAATGTTAAACCAGCTTTACGGGTCATACAAACAATTTGGGAGAGTTTCCTTTCCAACTATCACAATAATATATTCATTGATCAGTAATTTATCTATCAAACAACAGAGTCAAGCGAAGAATGGAATTACCTGAAGGTACTGAAAAAAAGTGAGGATTCTTCTTCTTCATCTACTCTTCGGCTTCCCAGGTCATTTTCTCTCGGTTATTATTTTGCCACAACACTTTACCAGAAGCCACATCTTTATTTCGTAAGCTTCTCACCTGATGATCCAATATGGCTACGGGCTGCTCTTTATAAGATAATTCTTCCATGACCTGGATATCATCCACAGGGAAGATTCTAGAAGGGTTGGCAATACACTTACGAAGCATAGAAACATGGAATACTTGGTGTACTGCTTCCAAATCAACTGGCAGATCAAATTCATAGGCAACCTTGCCTATTCTACGAACAATCTGATATGACCCAATATATCTCAGACTGAGCTTTCCCTTCTTACCTAACCTTATAACACCTTTTATAGGTGAAACTTTAAGGAATACCCAATCACCAATCTGAAACTTTAAATGTTGACGATGATTATCTGCATATGATTTCTATCGAATCTGAGCTACTAACAATTGCTCCTGAATGAGTTTCACCTTATTCACTGCCTACTGAATCACATTTGGGCCAATTAACTTAGTCTCTCCAACATCAAACCAACCAATCGGTGACCTACACTTCTTGCCATACAATACCTCATAAGGTGCCATCTAAATATTGGAGTGGTAGCTGTTATTATAAGCAAATTCAACAAGCAGCAATTGATCATCCCAGCTACCTTTGAAATCAATAACATAAGCTCGCAACATATCTTCCAATGTCTGAATAGTGCGGTCGGCTTATCCGTTAGACTGGGGATGGAATGCTGTACTGAGACTCACCTGCATCCCCAAGCCTACCTGAAATGACCTCCAGAATTTTGCAGTGAACTGGGCACCTCTATCGGAGATAATAAAAGGAACATCATGAAGTTGCACAATTTACCTGATATAAAGCCTAGCATAATCCTTAGCTGAGTAGGTAGTTCGGATCGAAAGAAAATGGGCTGATTTCGTCAACCAATCAACAATAACCCAAATGAAATCATACCCCCAAGGAGTGCGAGGTAAACTTGTAATAAAATCCATATTAATGATCTCCCACTTCCACGTCGGTATCTCCATCTCCTGCAATAGCCCACCGGGCTTTTGGTGCTCAATCTTCCATTTCCTGCAATAGCCCACCGGACTTCTGGTGCTCAATTTTAACTTGCTAACAATTCGGACACTGAGCGACGAACTCTGCTATGTCTTTCTTCATACCATCCCACAAGTATAAACATCTGAGATCATGTTACATCTTCGTTGACCCTAGGTGAATAGAATAGAGGGCACAATGTACCTTGCCCATCACCTATCGCCGCAAACACGCAACATCAGGTACACATAACCTGCCCCTAAATAGTAATATTCCATCGAAGGTAAGTTCAAACAGGGTTTTTCCCTTTTCATGGGCCGTGTCTCTGTACTGAGCCAGAATAGGATCCTCATACTGACGCTACTTAATCTCTTCTGTAATTTCATGAAGGTTTCTCAACTTTTGCTTCCCTTTTCATGGGCCGTGTCTCTGTACTGAGCCAGAATAGGATCCTCATACTGACGCTACTTAATCTCTTCTGTAATGGAAGATTCAGCCATACCTTGAACAGAAACCCCAATATCTCCAGAATCAGCCAAACAAACTTCAAGACTAGCCAGCCAATGAATATCGCGAACTATTACTCTTCTCTCTAAAGGTGTGTCCACTAAAGTACCCATGGACTTGCAGCTAAGTGCATCTACCATAATATTAGCTTTCTTAGGATGGTAGAGAATATTAACATCATAATCTTTCAGTAACTCTAACCATCTCCGCTGTAGCCAGTTCAGCTCCTTCTGTTTAAAGATGTATTGGAGGCTCTTATAATCAGTATAAATATCAACATGAACCCCATATAAATACTGTCTCCATATCTTCAAGGCATGAATCACAGCAGCTAGCTCCAAATCATGAGTAGGATAATTCTTTTCATGTTTTTAGAGCTGCTGGGAAGCATAAGCTATCACCCTGCCGTGCTACATCAACACACACCCCAAACCAATACCAGAGGTATCACAATAGATCACATACCCATCTGGACGCTCAGGATGAGTCAGGACTGGAGTCGTAGTCAACTTTTCCTTTAGCAACTGGAAGCTACACTCACAAGCATCAGACCACTGGAATTTCGCTCCCTTTTGAGTTAGCCTTGTCAAAGGCACTGAAATGGAAGCAAATTTCTCCACAAATCTCCATTAATAATCAGCCAATCCAAGGAAGCTACGCATCTCTATCGATGTTTGGAAGAACATTTCTCCACAAATCTCCGATAATCATTAGCTAATCCCAGGAAGCTACGCACCTCTGTCGACGTCGTAGGCCTAGGCCAGTTCATTATGACCTCAATCTTCTGGAAATCCACCCAGATGCCGTCAGCTCCTATAATATGTCCCAGAAATACCACTGAAGACAACTAAAATTCACATTTAGAAAATTTAGCATATAATTTCTAGTGCCGAAGTGTGACAAGTACCATCCTCAGATGATCCGTATGCTCTTCTTTTGTTCGAGAATAGACCAGAATGTCATTAATAAACACGATCACAAATATATCCAAGAACGGTCTAAATACCCGATTCATAAGATCTATGAATATGGTCGGAGCATTCGTCAACCTAAAGGACATAACTCTGAATTCATAATGCCTCTACCAGGTCCTGAACACTATCTTGGGAACATCCTCCTTCCGTACTCGCACCTGGTTGTAAGCCGACCGCAGGTCTATCTTTGAGAAACATTTAGCTCCCTGCAATTGGTCAAACAAATTGTCAATCTTGGGGAGGGGTATTTATTCTTATCGTTACCTTATTCAACTACTAATAATCAATGCACATCCGCAATGATCCATCTTTCTTCTTTACAAATAATACCGAAGGTCCCCAGGGGATGTACTAGGTCGAATAAAACCCTTCTCCAATAGATCTCTCAGCTGCTCTTTCAATTCCTTTAATTCTGCCGGTGCCATTCTGTACGGAGGAATATAAATAGGCTGAGTGTCTGGCAGCAGATCTATAGCAAACTCTATCTTCTGCTAGGGAGGAAGGCCTGGAAGCTCATCTGGAAATACATCTGGGAATTCATTAAAGACTGGGATTAACTGAAGAGTCGATGCTTCTGCCTCTAAATCATGTACACGGACCAAATGATGAAGATAACCTTTTCTGATCATTTTTATTGCCTTGAGGTATGAAATAAACTTACCCTTTGGCGACGCGGTATTACCTGCCCACTCAATAACTAGTTCTCTAGGAAATTGGAAATAGACTAGCTTCTTTTGACAATCAACATTAGAATAACAAGAAGCTAGCCAATCCATACCCATAATCACATTGAACTCAGTCATATATAATTATACCAAATCGGCCTTAATTCATTGACCACAAATAAATACCAAACAGTCTCTATAAACTTGACTGGCAATAATAAAATCCCCTACTGGTGTAGGTACCTCGAAAGGCTCTATTGGCTTATACTCTATCCCCGTTTTATTAGCAACCAAAGGAGAAATATATGATAATGTAGAACCAAGATCAATCAGTGCATATACATCTCGAGAAAAAACCAGTAATATACCTGTGATGATATTTGTCGATGCCTCCTGGTCCTACTGGCTGGCCAATGCATAAGTGTAGTTCGAAGAACTGCTAGACTCAGGAACTCTACTACGACCCCTGCCTCACCTGCTGATGCTGACATACCTCACCTCGCAGGGTGCATGGCTACCGAGGATAAAGATGAACTACCGGCTGGCCCGGTAGACTGAGCCGAACAGCTTGTACCACCTCTAACTGGACAGTCTCTCATCTGGTGGCCCTGACGGCTACACGTAAAGCAAGCACCTATGGCACAAAAACACTGCCCAGGGTGCCATCTTCCACAATAAGAACACGGAGGTCTGCGTGGTCTCATCTGACTACTGAAGCCTCTATCCAACTGTGAGCCTTAAACCCTGGAACTCGAGCCTGCCCCTGAATAACCTGCGCCCTCTGATATCCTGCTGGTAAACTGCGGGGGTGTATCTCATACTGACTGGGGAGTATGTCTGAACTGTTGCTGCGGAGGCTGCCTGCCTCAAAAATCCCCTGAATATCTAGATGATCTGGCCCTCTTATACTGGCCCCTGTCATCTACCCCATCAGGCTGGCGCCCCCTGCGTCGGTCCTCCATGCCCTGGGCGTGGGCCTAAATATGGGTGATGTCCATATCGGTTTGGGCTGCCATCACCAAGCAACTGTCAACATAATACTAATCCAGCCCTACTATATACCAGTGCATCTAGTCAACCATGCTAGCAACATGTGTAGGTGCAAATCTGGCCAGCGAATCGAACTCTAAGCTATACTCCCTGACTGGCCTACCTCGCTACTTTAACAATAGGAATATGTCTACTCGGGCTTGCCTTACCTCAGGAGGAAAAAAATGGGCCAGAAAAGCCTCAGTAAACTTTCCCCAAAAGGCTGGAGGGGCACCCTCGCCTCTGGACAGCGTCCATGACTCATACCAATTGGCTGCTACGTTATGCAACTGGTAGGATGCCAACTCAACTGACTCTGTCTTAGATGCACTAATCAATCATAGGGTCTATTGCATTTGTCGGACAAACTCATGAGGGTCCTCTACGGGCCTGGACCCAAAGAACTCTGGTGGGCTACATGTCAGAAAGTCACGAGCCCTCAAACTGTCATAGCGGCCTATCTGATCACCACCTACACCCTGTCTATAGGTCTGCCCTGCTACCAGTCGGGTCAATAGCTGGACCTCCTCTCGCATGTCCCCAATTTCTGCACCTAGCTGAAGGGCTAGAGGCTCTGGTACTCGAACCTTAAGAGCTGGCAGTGTAGCCGAACTAGCTGTCGGGGGTGCAATATCGGGCTCACTCTGGGCATGAGCCCTAGTAGTCACCCGGGCTCGACTGGTCTCACCTACTGCTGCAGACTTGCCCTTCTGGGCAGCTGTGGTCTTCTAGTAGTCACTCGGGCTCGGCTGGTCTCACCTACCACTACAGACTTGCCCTTCTGGGCTGCTATGGTCTTCCTCGGAGGCATCACTGAAAATAAAACATTTGGTCAGAAAGGAGTCTTCCTAATAACGCACCTTTATCGCACAATCTAAGATTAGAAAGAAGGAATAACATCCTAAATGTCTTGTAGCCTCCTATTTATAGATGTAGTGCACAACACATTGATAAACAAGACTCTACCAGACACGATCTGTGGATATTTCGAGGATAAACCACTCTGATACTAATTTTGTCATGACCCAACCTCGTGGGCCGTGACTAGTGCCCGGATTGGGCACCCAAACATAATCACAATGCCGAGTTACAGATAAATGACTTATATTTATAAAAAAATTAGGCAGAGTTTCCTTTGTTTTATGGACTATCTCAAAAGAACCCTGCACATCAGAAGATACCAACAAGGCCACACTGAGCCAACAAAACACCATGTATATATATATATATATACGGGCCGACAAGGCTGCCATGGCGGGTAAAGCTGTCCAATATACACATCATACAAATCTCATCGAACAGATCGGGCACAACCCATAAACATATATCCACAAACCTCTAAACATACTGACCGAATTATAGGATGGGATAGAGCCCCACCGTACCCTCAAATAAATATATACAGCAATGAACGAGGCTATATACCAAAAGTAGGCTCCGAAATAGGGTGAGCACTCCAAACAAAAAAAAGGTGTCCTAAGCTGCTGGATTACCAAACTGTACGTCGGTACCTGCGGGCATGAAATGCAGCCCCCGAAGAAAGGGGGGTCAATATGAAATACGTACTGAGTATGCAAAGCAGAATGTACAGAATATAAATCTGAGTAGTAATCAAAATAAAAGTATGGAAGGCAAATGCATATCCAAAAATATTAACATGTTTACTTTCAAAATACACATCATGCATAGGACACAGAAAATATGGTCGCTCGCCCGTCAATAGCGCCATAACACAGCATAATACCAGAAAGTTTCAAATCTCTGAATCCCCATCATATATCACAACACAGAAATAGCATAAGTGAGCCAGGCGTTATGTATCGCCATCCTTGTACTCACCCAAACACAGCATAATACGAAACATAGCAAAAAACCTAAGTAAGCCAGGCATTACGTATTGTTGTCCCTGTTCTCAACCAAACACAGCATAACACCGGGGTATATCATAATACGCATGATAACCAACTGGCTCAGGAACCGATGAATGATATCACAGTAGGCACGAGCGGAGTAGTGAGTAATCATATGCATGAAATCGTTGTCACAAATCCAAAAGATAAGTAAAGTAGCCATATTTGAAATCGGAAAAATAATTATTATATATTCTTTCAAAGGTTACTAAAATTACATAAAGGGCATCATAGGACCCACATATTGGTGGAGACCCGAACTGGCCCAGCCTATAGAGAATAGACTCATCCTAGATCATACAAACTCTTACAAGAATTTCAAAGCAATCCGAGCTTTCTGGTAAAAGTTATAGACGTTTATAGTTTTAGAACTGTTAAAGAATAAGTTTTTTAAAAAAATAATTTAGCTTTCACATACTCTTTGCAACTTATAAATTCCAAAGACATAAGGATCAATGTTATGACATTTTAACACAATAATACTAAGGAACAAATGCAAATCATAAACATTCTCGGATAGCGAGAATAGAGTTTCCTTGAGGCCTGTATCATGGCCTATTGTAACTAAGGCATGCCAAAAAGGAAGGTTGCTTTACATACCTCAAATGCTCTCCAATGTAATCCCTACGCAAGCTAAGTCCAATTACGCTTTGGGTTGCCTAAGGTCTACAAACAAGTCATAAATTGCCAAACATTAGCTAAAGACTTCTTGGATACCACACACACTTACTCACATAGCTTCAAGCACCATACACACAACTTACTTCCAACCTTCCATATTTCATGATTTTCCTCTATTTTAACATACTATAATATGCTTACAATCTTTATAATACATAAAACAAGATCAAGTCTTACCTTTCCTCTTCAATTACAAAAGTGGGCTAGGGTTTCCAAATGTGAGAAAATAGAGGGCTAATCGCTCCAACGACACTTGCACGCTACTTAGGAACCTCAATATAGGAGGTTTGCATCAATAAATAATTTTTTGAAAGACTGGAAATAATTTTCAATTTTTCTTGTTCTTGGCCGAGACCTTCATGAAGGTTTCTCAACTTTTGCTTCTTTTTATAAGTGTTAAAATAATAAGAGAAATGAAATGGTCCTCATATATATGAAATACAGGTTCTAACATTGTATATGCATGACATATTGAGCTTATATATATTAATTATGATTATGCATATTGCTTAATTATAGCTTATGTTCCTTATTGCATTTGCACCCTGCATACTAACTAAATTTCAAGTACTAATACATACTATATGCCTACATGATCTAACCATATAGGGACCAGAGCTCCTATCCATCCTCTCTATGTGGCTAAACGATTTGGTTGAAGACCTCTTTTGGTGAGTCCTCCACATTCGGGGACAATAGCTATTTTCTTTTATGCTTATTAAGGGCTTATCTATTTATGGACACTTTATATTTTGAGGGTGAGCCTGGGAGATGTCTTAGCTCCTATCCTATTCAGATTAGAAGTGTTATTAGATATTCAGATATTTGGTTATGTATAATTATGAGCTTGACTCTAATGCTTTTGTATTATAAGAGATTTCCCATAGTCTCTTACTTTCCTTTTGTGTTTAATGCATGTTGTATGGATGAAATAAAATTCCTAAGTCCCAAATTGCCCACATAGGTCATACTTACCCACCCTTAGATTTATTTGTCATGTGATTTATGCTTATCCTCTTCCCTACAACTTCCCCATAGCATGAGTTCAAAGCTCAGTTTCCTTTAGAAATTATGTGTTACGTGTTTGTTGCTCTTCTACGCTTCTATGAAACAAAGGATATGCTATGGATGCTTAAAAAGCTTGTTTGGAACCCCTTTGAGTTCCCAGTTGATGTGCCACATCTAAGCCCTTGGCTTAGGGTGTGACATGAATGCTCTTATTTCATTCTTTATTTTGTGTTGTCTGTCTTTATTAGGTGAAATGTTGAGTTCTATTAATGGAGAAGTTGGCCCCAATGTGTGGTAATAGAATATTATTGTTTATGGTGCTACTAGTGAGCTTTAAGTGAAACTTAATACATTTGGAGTGTGAGTATTATTCAAGTGCCCCCAGATGTTAACGATGGGGTATTTTATGTGAAAGTTGCTATATTGAAGTTATTGCTTATAAAGGGCTCTGTGGTGGTTACCTGGATGAGGATCCTCACAATCATATTAGAAACGTTTTGGATTTGTGCAACTTATTCACATTCTAAGATGTTTCTCAAGAGTCAATTCAGTTTTGCTTATTCCCGTTTTCTCTTAGTAGGGAGGCTTCTAAATGGATCATTAGGTTACCTCTCAAATCCATCACATCTTAGAATGGTTGTTGTTGAGTTTTCATAGAATGATTCTTCCTCCCTTCTAGGTTGCTCAAATTGCAGTTTGATATCTAAAATTTTGAAAAAGTGGATGGTGTGTCCATCCACTAAACTTGGACACAGTTTTGAAAGTTCTTATTACACTGCCCTACTCATGGAGTTCCAAACCACTTGCTCTTACATTACTTTTATAGAAGTCTTGATGTTTTGAACAAGATTGTAGCTGACATGGTTAGAGAGGGCTTGATGATGCAATCATTTGTAAGTGCTACAAAACTTTTAGATGAAATAAATGTAATGTCCAAAATATTGATGTCCCCCAAGATACATCTCCTTTTTTAGGCTAAAGTGGTTGTTGTTAAGATATATAACTGAACCAAGGTTAGGGTCAAATTCCACAAGGAATAAGGTATACTTAGAAAAATTCAATTGTAATTTGAGTTTATTAACCAACTTATCTCCCCAAAAGGGGAGGGGTTTATAATAACTAGTAAAAATTAATTCTAAGCTTAGAAAAGTATTGAACCAATATGAAGAGAAACTATATTATTGTGTTCCCCATGATTCCTTAACTTAGTGTTACCAGATAACCAAATTATTTTCCAGTATGTAGCATGCAGAACGAAAAGTAAGTTCATGATATGTTGTTAAAATATAATACTTTTGATGCTTAAAACTCTGAAATTTTATGTGTTCTCGATGCGATGCTGGTGGGGTTTATTTGTTTTTGTGTTTAGTTTGCAGGACTTCAGGGTTGGCAGTGATTTTGGGAAGAATATGCAAAAGTTATTGTTTTTGAGAATGTACGAGACCCTTTACGGGTCGTAGAGTATTCTATAGGTCGTGATGGAGGTTTCGTGGATAATTCCAGTGAGGGGTTGATTTTTTGAAGTTTGCTCTATGAACATGCAGATGGGTCATGAACCAATTTACGAGTGGTATATCGTGTTTCGTGCCCTGAGGATCAGAGAAGAAGGACTTTTGAAGTTTCATCAGATAAAACCCCTTATGAGCCATAGAACACATTAAAGGTCATAGAGGGGTATCGTAGAACACAAGTCCAGTTTTACAGCAACGATGTACAAAAGCCCGATTATGGGGCATGGAACACAATACAACCTGTAAAATAGTTCATGAAGCGTGCCAACCTAGTTATCCTAATTTGTATAGGACATGTCTTTTAAACATAATAAATAAGTTTCTAGGTTATTTTTTCTTAGAGAATTTGAAGAGTTGAGAGAAAAAATTGAGATATAGTAGAGAAACAATGGAGAGTTTTGAAAAACACTTGTACTTTGATTTGATCTTCTAATCTTGTGATTCTCATTGAAGCTTGGATTTACTTATGCTTAATTCAATTCTGTAAGCACTCTATTATGTTATTTAAATTCATAAGTCCTGCATCTACACATATCATGAGTAGCTAAATCCACAACTAGGGTTTTTAATTATTTAAGTGCTCTATTATGTTATTCCAATTTATAAGTCTTGCATCTACATAAATCATGAGTAGCTAAATACAAAACTAGGTTGGTGGGAACCATGAATAACTAACAAGGTAAAATTTAATAATTTATAATTCTTGGAAAGTGTACGTTGCATGTATTAGTTAACTCTCTTCATTTCACATGTTTTCTAATTGTGGCCAACATTAGAACCTGCCTAGTGTTATGACTGGACCAAAGTATTAATTAATAGGAAAATAGATTAATGAATAGGATTCGATTGATGTGTTTCATCTAATCAACTGAACTGGGAGAAGGGGAGGTTGTACTGGGACAATAGGTAAGGGTTAGTAATGTCACACTACCGAGATGGACCAAGCCACATAGTGGAATTCGCCTCTTCCTTGGGACAAAATGTTTGGTGAACTTAACTTACTATCTTCCATGCTACACACTAGAAAAGAATTAGGTTATCCGGTGATACTAAGTTAGGGAATCATGGGGTACACGATACCCTAGATTCTCTCCATATTGGTTAAACTTTTGTGTTAGTTAGGCTTATTTTTCCATTTGTTATTAAAAAACCCCTTTCGAGGAGATAAGGTGATTAATCACACAAATATCATCAATTAAATTCTTTTAAGTCTACAGTATTCCCTTGGGCTTGACCCTAACATTGGTTGGGTTCTATTCCTCGACAATGACCGCTTTATCCTAAAAAAGTAGGTGTAACTTAGGCGACATCAAAATTTTGGAACTGTTGCTAGGGAATGCAGCTAGACTTGTTTATTTCAAAGAGATTTGGGTGTTAATCCTTATTCTCATCATTTTACATTTTTTGTTATTTTTGTTTCTTTTTAGGGTGTAAGTGTAGTGTATGCCCAACATGTGAAGTCAAGGTAGACCCTTGACTCTGTTTGATCCAGAGATCCAGAGAATGTTGAGAAAAATGGTCTAAGATAATGCTAACAACGCGATTAACGCAACTCTAAATAGGAATGAGAATGAGAATGCTGACAATGAGAACCCACCTCCTCTTGAGGATATTGCTCCACAGCCACAGGACTTCAATGCCAATGCTTATCAGTGGAATCAATATAGGCTGAATCCTATGGCTATAGAGGTGACTGGAGCTATTGTGTTGCTACCACCTTTGGCTGACACAAAGTTCTTGGTTTTGAGTGGGTTGCTTCAGATGTTGTCGAACCGTGGGTTGTTTGTGGGCCTACCATCAGAGGATCCTCATAGCCATCTACATAACATTGTATTTGCCTGCACGAGTGTGATGGGAACACAAAATCTATCTATGGATGCTGTGAGACTTTATGTCTTCCTATTATCTCTGACAAGTAATGCAACATTATGGCTATTTGAGCTCCAACAGAGTTCAATCACCAGTTGGGCTGAATTATAGAAGACCTTTTTGGAGAGGTACCTCCCAAGATCGAAGAAGCTCAAGTTGAAAAATGAAATTAACAATTTTAAGCAACTTTCTGATAACTCGATCAGTACTACATTGGGTGGCCTGA
>DF362306.1:29862-47399 GCA_000787875.1 Solanum virginianum
CTTTCTGATAACTCGATCAGTACTACATTGGAGCGATTTACTAAGTACTTGAGGAGTGTCCCAGACTATGAAATTGCTGACAATGTCCTGGTAGATATCTTCTACAGAGACATGGATACAAATAGCCGAGCCTATGTTGAAACCATCTTAGGGGACATGTTTGTAGATCATCCATTCGCAAAGGTCGCTGACCAGCTGGATATGGTAGCAAAATTGAATTGTGTGTAGGGCCCCATAAATAAGCCTTCCTCCAAATGCTTGGGTGCGACCGACATAAGCTCAGAGCAAGCAACAATAAATAAGGAAATTATATGGATATTGGTGTAAAGTAATACCAGCATAGAGATGCTAATGAAGAAGAAGTGAGAACTATCTAAGTCTAGAAACATCTAAGAAGGTTACCACACTAGGCAGAGAGACAAGAAAGAGTTGCAGAAGGGGATCACAGGGATGGCTATAGAAGCGGCCATTACGTACCCCCCACATTCATGAGATGAGTAACAATAATTCCAAGGTTAAGGAGATGCTTAGCCAATTGTTGAGAAAGGCCAACGCGCAAGATGACACCTTGAAGGTGATTAAGCCCGACATCATCAACATAAATCAAAAAATTAAACATTATTCAATTGCGATCAAATGGCTCGACCATTAGTTTAGACAAGTATCAACTCAACTCAGTCAATTTCAGAGGGGTATAGTGACCAACATCATAGTGTAAGGCCTAAAGGATACTAAACTGTGTAAAATGGGTATGACTAGTGGTAAGGGGAGCACTCCAACCCTTCCACAACTATTGATGAAGAAGAACCAAAGGTTGAGCATGTCTGAGTACTCAAGCCATCTATGTCATGTCGTGATAATAAATCAGGTGCTGTGTGAAAGGCAACCCAAGGTGGAGATTAGTGCTTAGGCGCCCAAGTATGCTTTTTGACCCCTATACTTTATTTTATTTTGATTGTGTGTATTGAGGATAATGCACCTCATTTTCGATAAGGTTTGGGTAGTTATGAGCCTTAGTGAGGTCTGATTTTATTGGGTCCATAACTATCCTAATTTTATTGAGGATAATGCACCTCATTTTCGATAAGGTTTGGGTAGTTATGAGCCTTAGTGAGGTCTGACTTTATTGGGTCCATAACTATCCTAATTTTTGAATCCTAGGGGTTTTTGTTGCCTATGTTATTTTTTCCCATGGATATTTACTTTCTGTTGAAATGACATGTTTAGGATGCTTAGGTAGTATTTGTAGCATATAGTATTAATACCTGTGGCATACTACCAAATTTTTATTAGTTAGTCTAGTAGCAACCATGCATGTTTAAGTGTGTTGACAGTGCTTGTTTTGATAAGTGAGGTTAAATTGAGATAAAGAGTATGATCTGAGAGTCTTTTGTTGGTAATGTAATCAGTGCCATGTGAATATGAGCTTAATTTTCTAAATTTATGTATTATGTACTAATTCATCACTTGCCCTATTGCTCTAAGTTAGACTGTAGAGTAGTTGGATTAGGAAAGGATCTTAGGCCTTTGTTCTTAAAGGTCCACTTAGCCTAAATAACCAACCAAATATGCAAAATATTCCTTGATCCTAATGGTTGAGCTTCACATGTACTTATACTTTGTAAACAACCAAAGTAACATAGCCTTGTTAGTTGTAAAATTCTAAAATTGGCCCTGGTCCTTCCATGAACATTGTGCACCTTGACTAAGGCCAAAAGCCTAAGTTGAGGATGGCTACCAAAGGTGGCCCTGGTTCTGAGGATGAATAATGTGCACCTCAACTCAGGCCAAAAGCCTAAGTTTAGAGTGGTTGGTGTAAGGGTGAAACACAAAAGTGAGGGGGAAAGTGAGTGATACAAGGAAAAGGAGAAAAATATGTACTAAGTGCCAGAAAAATAAGTGCTGCCTTAATTATGAGCTAAAAAGAAAAATAAAGTGTAAGAAGAAGACAAAAAGTTGAAAAAAAATGAAAATAAAGCACCTAGAAAAGGTTGAAATAGGAGAAAAGGGAGAATAGAATAAAAGTAATAGTTTTGGTAGGGAAAAGTGTAGAATAACGCAATGTCAAGAAGGGTATTTAGTCACTACGTTCCTAAAATATCATACCAAAGCCCCCTGAGCCTCCGTTATAAGCCCATAAAGTCATAAAGGGATCCTAGTCCAAGTAGTCGAAGGTCTTCATCATGAGCATAGGGGAAATCCTATGGTATTAGGCATGATACATAAATATCTTTTGTGAGAGAGATTTTGCATAGTCCTAAGATTATATATAAAAATATCATTGAGAGTGAGATATGAGACTTCTTTCTATGAGGGCACTTGCATTGCATTGTTAGAATTAGACATATTCAATGATTGTCGATTATTGATAGTACCTCACTTGCTATAGTTGTGTTACCACAAACATGAATCTATATCGGTTTGCTAGATGGCTATCTAATACTATTTTAAAAAGTAGTATGCGTATCTGTGTTCAACATTGATGTGATGTATACCATTAGGTTGAGGTCTGTGTGCTACTGTATTACTTATATAGATTGAGTCCATTGCTTGAGGACAAACAACAATTTTAAGTTGAGGGTGTTGATGTGCTATCAAACTACAACACTTTTGATGCTTAAAACTTGGAATTTTGTGTGTTCTTAATGCGAAATTAGTGGGTTTTATGTGTGTTTTTATTTGGTTTGCAGGATTTCAGGGATGGCAATGATTTTGGGAAGAATATGCAGAAGTTGCTACTTTTTAGGATTATGAGACCTTTTATGGGCTGTAGATCATTCAACGAGCTGTGAAGGAGGTTACGTGGACAATTCTAATGAGGGGCTGATTTTCTGAAGTTTGCTCTACGAACATGCAGATGGGTCGTGAAACAATTTACGAGTTATAGATCATGTTTCGTTCCTTGAGGATCAGAGAAGAAGGACCTTCTGATGTTTCATCAGACAAAAACCCCTACGGTCGTAGAACACTTTACAGTCTATAGAGGAGTATCACAGAACACAAGTCTAGTTTTACAATAATGTGTACGAAAGCCTGATTACGGGTCGTGGAACACAATACAACCTGTAAAGTAGGTCGTGAAGTGTGCTGACCCAATTATCTTATTTTGTTTAGGACATGTATTTTAAATATTATAAATAGGTTTTCAAGCTATTATTTTAGAGAATTTGAAGATTTGAGAGAAAAAACAATTGTGAGATAGAGTAGAGAAACATTGGAGAGTTTGGAGAAACACTCGTACTTTGATTTGATCTTCTAATCTTGTGATTCTCATTGATGCTTGGATTTATTTGTGCTTAATTCAATTATTTAAGTACTCTATTATGTTATTCTAATTCACAAGTCTTGCATCTACACAAACCATGAGTAGCTAAATTCACAATTAGGAACCAAAGTAACATAGCCTTGTACTCTATTATGTTATTCTAATTCACAAGTCTTGCATCTACACAAACCATGAGTAGCTAAATTCACAATTAGGGTTGTGGGAACAGTGAATAACTAACAATTTAAAATCAGATAATTCATAATTCTTGGAAAGTGTGCATGCATGTATTAGTTGACTCTCTTCATTTTGCATGTTTTCTAATCGTAGCCAACATTAAAACCCGCCTAGTGTTACTGACTAGACCAAGATAGTAATGAATAGGAAAAGAGATTAATTAATAGGATTCGACTGATGTGTTCTCATCTAATCTACTGAACTGGGTGAAGGGGAGGTCGTATAGGGACAATACGTAAGGGTTAGTAATGTCACACTGCGGAGATGGAGCAAGTCACGTAGTGAAATTCACCTCTCACCTGGGCCAAAGGGTTTGATGAACTTAACTTACCATCCTGCATGCTACACACTAGAATAGAATTAGGTTATCTGGTGATACTAACTTGGGGAATCATGGTAAACACAATACTCTAGTTTCTCTCCATATTGGTTAAACTCTTATGTTAGTTAGGTTTACTTTTGCACTTGTTATTACAAAACCCCCCTTCGGGGAGACAAGGTGGTTAATCACTCAAATTACATCAATTGAATTCTTCTAAGTCTATAGTATTTCCTTGGGTTCAACCCTAACCTTGGTTAGGTTCTATTTCTTGACAATGACCGCTTTATCCTCAAAAAAAAGGTGTAACTTGGGTAGCATCAGTTGACTAAACCCTTTGGCAAACCCACATACCTAAATTTGTGGATTCCTTGATGTGGACTTGGAAGGAGGCTTGGAACTTGGATTGAGTTCTTGAGATCCAATGTGAGCTTGAAAACCTTGGATTTGGATGGGAATTTTGATAAAGTGTTGAAGAGGTTTTAGAGAGGGTTTTTGAGTGATATAGAGTTGAAAATGACTAAGTATAAGACATTTCACATGTAAATAGGCATGGGGCCATGACCCCAATGCCCTTAGGCCGAAATAGAAAATTAAGGAACCACTAACACTGCTCCATGATAGGTCCATGTCGCAGAGCCATCGTGCAAAGCTACTGGCTTCGAAAAATTTACAAAAATCAATTTTCTTTATGGGTCCTCTAAAATCCAGGTTATACCAATTCCCCACTCAATTTTGCACCTTGATCAAGAACATAAAGTTGAATTTTTGAAATCACATATAGATTTTAAGATATATAAAAATTACGATTATGGGCATTTTCGAAATAAATTTTTGGTGCGTTTCATGATGAATCCTGGATGCCTCCCATAGTTAAGATTCAAAGAGTTTAGAGAAATAACCCCAGACCAAATGGAGGCACCTTACCCAAGACTCTTAGCATTTATAAAAAAATTATAGGTAATTAAATACCATTAAGCAAAATTAAAAGTGGGGAATTGGACTAAGGGAAACACTTAATCATTTGAAACATGGAATGAAGTCAACTCCAAAACATATCTTCCAGACATACCAATCTATGTAAAGAAGTAGTAGGGGCTAAGACATACCCAAAGCTCCCCTTAAATACAAAAGTCATGAAAAGAAGATAGAAAGTAAAAGTTTCCAAAACAACTTAGGACATAAGTGTCTCAAAGATACAAAGTATGAAGAAAGAGATGAAATTCCAAAATCTTAGTGCTCACTAATTAATTACTAGTCTTGAAGGTCAAAGCTAGCCATGTGCCGGTGGGGGGAGGTGGAGTGTTGATCCCTACATGGTGACATCATGTAGGTAAAATATATATTAGTACACTTGAATGTACTAAGTATGTGAGAAGCTATATAAACATGAAACTATAATTACATCATGCATGAAACTATAACACCATCATTCAAAACATGCAATACATATCCAAGGAATGAAATTCAATTTGAATTGAAAATCAAGGCAACATGTGAAGTAAGTTTAAAGCAATATAAACATCAAATTCATAACTTTGTGGGAAAAGATTGTAACTGACATATAAGACCATATGAGCTAGTACATGGAATCTAATATGTTAGCATAAGGAGTCCTCTCGCTGGGTGGAACTCTGTCAACTTATGCATATTTGTCTTAATGTAACATAGCTATTGTGGATCAACTAGCCTTTGCCTACAAAGACTCTTATGGTGGCACATAGTTAATGAAATAAGAGGTTGCTTCTAAGGTTCCCTTACCAAACCCACCTCAACACCTCATTCGGTGTTAAGTCAATCCCATGGAAGTTTATGAAATATTAGTATAGTCATGCAATAATAAATTAGAATCATAAGTAGCAACGTATAGAAGTAGCTCATTAACTCGGAAGCCACTCAAGTGAGAATGGTCTTTCACATTAAGGGTCCATTATAAAGATAATTAAAGACTTTGTAACATGCTTACATCTTTGGCATAATTCATAACACCAAACTTACTTTTATGCCCTCATCATCAATATCATTTAGTAATCATCTTAAACTTAGTGGGCTTAGACAATGACTTCAAAATCACATGCTTTAGAAAAATAATGCAAGATCATGATAAAATTCATCAAATTAAAACCATGATTAAATAGCCTACATAAATATTGAAAATCCTAGATAATGACATCATAACATTCAACTTGATAACCATAAAAACTCATAGTACTTCATCACATTACATCATTAGAATCAAAGTGCATGAAAATATGTCATTAAAATCATATTTAAAACATACTCATGAATATCATAATTTATCAAGAACTTATAAAAGAAAAAGTACAAAAAATCATTAGGAAACTTTATGGGTGAAAGGGACACACAAATGAAAGTCATATACCTAATAATGACCTTGACAAAACGCTAAAAGAAGTTAAAGATGAAATCCCTTGGATCAAACCCTAGTTCTTGCCTTACTTGAGAGTGTTTGTCTTAAAAAGCTTTTAGGAGAGTTTGGAATGGTGAGAATGAGGATGAATGAGTATTGGTGGTAATTCCCAAAATGATGTAATTTTAGGCTTAGGGTATGGAGAATGGCCGAAAATGTCCTTCATGAAAATTGTCAGATTCCAGACCACGACCTTGATTACAGGTTGTACAACCATCTACAAATCATAATATGAAGTTTTGTCCTATTTATTTTCAAATTTACTTAATTAGTCTCTGAAGCCCAATCTATGACTCCAATCCATGACTCATAAAATAAACTATGGATTGTAGAAATCTCTCATGGTCTCCCTTTACACTTAGAAAATTTTCAACTTTTAGACCCTTGACCACGAGAGCACAGTATGGTCCATCAAATGATCTATGACTTATCTTGTTCTTCATAGTTCTAATTCTAGAAGCCTAACCAATTTTCCATCAATTCAAGGCCTCTAACCACGAACCCATTCTATGATCCATAGTTCTAGTTACATACCATAAACATCCTTTGTAAATAGCTCTTACACTTAGTCAATTTTTCATCCAGGCTAATCCTACCTATGAGCCTTATTTAAAACCTATGGTTTGAACCATGATCCATAAAAGAGGCTTATACTAAGGCCTACAACATTTTTAGTTTCACTTCTTCTATACTTTCTAGCCTCCTAACCATGACCAGATCTACCCTATGCGGAGGGGTGTCAAGTAACACCCCTTCGTTGGAAAATTACACTGTGTAGATAGGTCAAATTTTGATTTTATATGTATATTTATTAAATTTGACACCATTTCACACAAGGTAAAGACTTGGCTTAGTGTTTCAAGGATTTCTTTGATGTCTAGAGTTCAAATCCAACTAGAGGCTATTTAATTTTAAGCATATTTTTCAGCAAAACTTTTGTTTTTTTCTTTTTTTAATTAGCATTTTTTTCCTTAATTAACTACTGAGTTTTTGTTTTCTTATTTAACTGTTGTATTTTTGTTTAATTTGTATTTTTTCTTTACTTATTTAACTGCTGTGTTTTTTTCCTTATTACTTTATATTTTGACACCCCTTAATGTAAATCCTGGTTCCACCACTACTCCTAACTTACAGGTCCTTGCAAAATGATTTTATGATTAAGATTCAAAAACATAGACAATTGACTTGATTTCTACAAATGAAATTCCATGGGTTGTAAATAGAACTATGGTTCGTAGATCCCTCATCCCAAGCCAGTAATTATTTCTCAAGGGTATTTTAATTTTTTCCTGTTATTTTAATGTTTATACTACATCATTTTAGATTAATATAAGTGCGATTTAGGGGTTGATATTAGTCTAATGCCTCATTCTCTCCGAACTTCCAACCAAATTAGAAAATTCTCTCTCTCTAGATTCTTCTGCCAAGGCAAGATCAAGGTGGCTCTTGGATTCTTTAAGTCAAATCTCCTTTTTCATATTTCTACCGTGGATCATTCGTGGATCCTTTTCTATCAATAGAGACCCAATTTAAACTTAATTTCATAAGTTTTGTTTATGATTCTAATTAGGTTCCAGACATTCCTATACATTTTATTTAATTACGTGGAATTCTTATAAATTTATCTTCTAATGCATGATTTACATATGCATTGATGATCTTAAAGATAATCTTTATGAACCCATACCATGTAAGCATTTTATGATTATGCATTCAACTATGTTGACATACATGAACTATGATTTGAAAAGAGCTATAAATTTAAGATGCTTTTAAGAAAATATCTCTATAATTTCATGAAAATTAGGTTTGCTTCGTATCACATCTATGCTAGTCCCTAAACATGACATAACAATTAGGATTCTAAAGAAATCCAATCAAGCCTATTTGTATTCGTTGCAAATAAAAAAGTAAGCAAAGACATGAGATACATCATGAAGCAGAGAATAAGCCTCAAAGTATAACCTAGAAATATAAGAAAGACTCAAAGAAAATATGTCTGAATAAATGAAGCTACATCATTAATCATGGTCAAACATGACACTAAAACTATGATAAGGACATCTGATGTCACGACCCAAGCCTAGTGCATAGTTATAACACAATGAATGAGAAATTTGAAGGCACTTCACCTAAGCATCTTACCATTCATCAAGTATTTCATAGGTAATAAATGTAAATAAAACAAAAATTAAGGGGAAATGAGACTAAGGGAGAATCAAGCAAAATTGAGAATACATCATAAATTTTAATAATGTGCAACATAAGAACTACATCATAAATTTTAATAATGTGCAATTGTACCTCTAATTTCTATGACACATTCCTAGATCATCCTCAAATAGAAGTAGCAAAGGCATGGAATAGAAATAGAGTAAAAGACTTTATACATCAAGCTAGAAAGAAAATAAGTTGTCATCCTCGAGTTAGAGGACTTACCAAATCATATCTTCAAATATTCCCAAGAGCTAGCCATGTGCAGCAGGAGGAGTAGGAACAGGCAAAAGTATGTGCTAGTGCTTCAAATGTATTAAGCATATGAATTCATTGTAAAAAGAAAACCAGAACATCATAATAAGAAATATTCATAATTATAGCAAGAGAAATAAGGCACAAGAGAAGATAAATGATAAATGCATTTTTAGAACATAATTTTGTAACATCTCTCACTCGCCTCAAAAAAATGACCTATAGTGTATTTCTTGCATATCTTAAAATCTATGTATGATTTCGCAAATCTAACTTCATATTCAGTTTCAGGGGGCAAAATTATTTAGATAACCCATAGAAAAAAATAATTTTTCAGGTGATTCGGGGCTTAACCAGTAAAGTATGCTACTAGTCTGCATCGCAGACTTATCGCTCACTAGTCCAAAAATATCCTAAACTCATTTTTATACCAAAACAGGGGAAAAATTAAACTTCGTGCAAAAATGTACTACTCTGTAACAAGTTTGCATTGCGGACTTATCGCGCTCTAGTTCAAAAAGTTCCTTAATTTCCTATTTTCACTTAAGCACAATTGGGTGATAACCAATGCCTATATAGATGGAACACCCTTATTCCTTAACTGCTTTTTAGCCCTAAAACTCACGAAAACCCCTCAAAATCATCTCTAAATCCTTCATTTTAATCTCAAGATTTCAAAAATTACTTTGGATTCCAAGAAAGCGAAGTGAAGCCTTAAGATTTTCACTAGTTTTTGTTCAAGAAAGTCTCAAGTTATAGATATGTGGACTTCTTTCATAGGGATTCTTTTACCCATGAAACCAATCCTTCTCCATTATGAAATTTTATGATTTTAAGGTTGAATATTTTATAGGTAAACTTTATTATGCATTATAAACATGATTTGAGTTTGGATTCTTCAATTACTGATTGATAAAGCATGAATATCTATTGAAGGCTAATTCCATAAGTTGATTTATATATATTGAAGCTTTGCATGATGAGAACTATGTAAACTATGAAAGATTATGAACTTCTAAGATAGATTTCATGACACCAAAATTGGAGTTTCTACTACAATGTTGGTGGGTTGAATTGAATGATTTCGAAATGAATCAATTTTACTCCTCTCTTGTCATATACTCTTGAATTGCATGATTTTAAGTATTTGTATATAAACCCAACATGTTTGACTAAATTTACATGATAAGGATTCTTGTGTTGATAAAAAACTATCGTATGTTTTGCAAGACAAACATGATATGATAAATTATGGGATCCTAAGCATGCGTTGAACTCATGAAATGTTCCTATGATTTATAAGTAAGATGTTGAACCTTTATGTTATATTCAAACCTCTAGTGAATGAATATTGTCTACATGAAGGGGTCAAGTATGAAAAGTACTTTACCCTCATGTACAAACTAATGCTCACTAGAAAGGATCAAGTATGTTACAAGTCCTATCCTTATGTGTAAAGCAACGTCCGCTAGCAACGGTCAAGTTCTTTGTTCATGAAATGTTTTACCCTCTAGTATAAGGTATATGCTCACTTGTAGGGGTCAAGTATATGAATGAGCTACTCATACCAGGTTATCACATTTTTACAAGCATTCAAGTGATTATTAAATATATGATTATGTCAAGTATTTTATGGGACTATACTTAGTACCGAAAGAGACTTAAGGTGGGGGCTCGACTCAAGAGGTCCTTATATAAAGCCTTGGTCTCTTAACTATATGCCCTCATAGATTCATGCTATTTTTCCTATATGGACTTTTACTAGTGGATCTAACTAGGTCAAGTTACCTATTATGTGGGGTCAAGTTTGGTCTACCTTGGCAAGTAGACCACTCTATTTTTGATGTAAAGGAAAACATCAAGATTCCAAGTAGTAGCTTACTTGGTCTTATATGTTAGTTGAGGTCTTTTCCCACATGTGTATGATAATCTATGCAAGTTTGATCACCTTTATATATGTTTAACTAAAACATTGATCACTCATATCATATTGAGCTTATATCTATGTATCATGATTATGAATCTTGATTGTTATGGCTCATACTCCTTGTTTGCATTACACCCCATATACTTAGTACATTCTAAGTACTAATGCATACTTAATTTTCCTACATGATCTAATTGTCACGACCCAAGCCTAAGGCCTAGAAGTGACACGATGAATGGAAACCCAAAGGAATCTAAATAAGCCTCTTAGCATATCAATCACACATCCTTGTTCGCGGAAGTAAAGTAAACAATAACAAGAGATATATTAAATGGAAAGTGTGACTAAGGGAAGTCTTGAATATAAACAAAGCATAAGAGTCAAGCTCATAATACAATAACATCATAATATCCAACACACACCTCTAAACTTGGAATGGAGCGGAGGCTAAGACACTTTTCGGTCTCACCCTCATAATGTCAAATGTTCAACATAAAGAAGTCTTAGAAATAACAAGGAAAAAGTTGATAGTGTCCTCGAACTTGAGGACTCACCAAGCTTGTCTTTGATGTATCTCACTAGCCACGTAGAGAATGATCAAGAGGAGCTCTGGTCCCTACATGGTGATATCATGTAGGCATAAAGTATGTTTTAGTATCTTTGAATGTACTAAGTATGTAGGATACAATGCAACAAGACATAAGATGATGTAGTCAAAATGCATAATCATAGTCATTAGATGGCATACTCTCAATATGGCATGCATGATCAATGATTGAAGTAAAACATGCTTTTAAATCATTCACCTTGCATAGGACATAATAATATCTGGGAAGAGACCTCAACCGAAAAAAATAAGACCAAGCGAGCTACAACTTGGAATCCTGATGATTACCCCTTATCAATAAAGAGGTGGTCTACTTGCCAAGGTAAACCATACTTCACCTTATAGGAGTCCGTCCCATTTAAGAAAAGTAGCCCCCTTACGGGAACCCACCCTATTTCGGGGTGGATTTCATGATAAAGTGTACTAAATGGATCCACTAGTATAGCAAAGGTATAACATAATCCTATGTTGGCACATAGTTTGAGGAAAAAAGTATGGACCCTTGAAGATAGTCCACGTTGACATCCAATCTATTGGTGCTAAGTCTAATCCCACTGAATACTTAAAATAATTATATCTTTAGTAACTTGTAATGAACATAGAATCATAAAATGAGTAGTTTTTAAACATACTTGACCTTTAATAGTGAACCTAACTTGAAACATGAGAATTGATCATAACCATACATGAACCCTTGCTTTAATATAAATGACTCACAAGAGGTAAAATCTTAAAAATAGGGCATAGCTTGATACTTGCATAATCATGGATAATTTCATGAATTCATAACATATTTGATAGCCCATGTTCATCATGAAGTCAGTTAACTTATAAAGCATGTAACTTGAGAATTTTTTACTTGATATTTCATTGAACACTTGGTGGGCACATATGAGAACATGTTTAAATCATGCAAAATACAAAAGTATAGAAAATAGAATAGTGAAATTAATGCATCTTGAGGTCATGTAAATCAACCCACCAATATCATGGTAAAACCCCATCATGGGTAACTTGTAAATCATATCAAAACTTCATAATAGTTCATAGATTTCATGGCTTGAATCATGTATAGTCTCAATTGACAAAATCAATTCATGGTATAAGCTTAAAGTAGGTAAACATGCATAATAAATCAAAATTTCATAAAAATCCCAACATAATTTATCATCAAAATCTATAATAAGAGATACCCATAGAAGATACAACTTGAAAACATCCAATTTCTATAAAAAGAAAGATTAGGCTCCATGGGTGAAAGGACCAAATGGGTGAAACCCACATACCTAAATTTGGGGAGTCTTTGATATAGATTTGAAGGAGACTTGAAGGTTGAATAGAGTTCTTGAGATCTTGAATTAAGCTTGAGACCTTGTTTTGGATGAAATATTTGGTTAAGTCTTGGAGAAGGTTTTGAGAGAATCTTGAGTGATATAGAGTTGAAAATAACTAAGTATAGGTGTTTTCATACATAAGTAGGCATGGAGCTATGACCCAAAGGCCCTTGGGCCAAAACAAAAATTAAGTAAAAAGTTGAAATGGTCTGCGTCTAGTCCGCTACACAATCCCAATGTGAAGGTAAGATTTACACTGATCCATGCCCAGTCCGCATCGTAGCTTGGTCGCGGATGCACACCAGGTAAGAAAATTTTTGTGAAAATCAGTTTTTACTACGAGTCCTTTAAAATCGGGGTTATACCCATTTTCACTCAATTTTGCCCCTTGATCAATAATATGAAGTCAGATTTTTGATATCACATATGAATTTTGAGATATTTAGAAATTATGATTATGAGCATTTTTGAAGCACATTTTTGGGGCGTTTCACTAACCATGTAGGGACCTAAGCTCCTATTCATCCTCCTCCTCCACGTGGCTAGCTAGATCTTTTGAAGACTACTATTTGTGAGTCCTCCACTCTGGGAACAATATCCACTTTACTTTCATGCTTTTTTTAAGACTAGTCTATTTTTTATTTTTATCTTTTAAGGGTGAGCCTGAGAGATGTCTTGGCCCCCGTTCCATTTGCACGAAAGTTGTTGTTAGATATGTATATTTATGTATTAAGCTTGACTCATATTATGTTTATTTAATTATGAAAGACTTCCTTTAGTCCCTGTATCCCCTTCTATGCTTCTTATATGTTGAGGATGTGATAGAAGATGCAAGTCACTATAATGTCACGCCCAAAGTCCCGTTAAGACGAACTGGTACCCATCGCCGATAAGGCTCCAGAGAACCAACCTGTATCTATGCACTTTATATACATATTATAAGGGATTTCTACATTCAACATGCCTTTAAGAAAATAAACGCTCGAGACACACAAAGCTCCCAAGCAACCTAGAGCTTGGTAACTATAGCTGGATATCCTATACTCCTAGTGGAGAGATCTACTAGCGGCTGTACCTGCAGCATGAAATGTAGGTCCCCCATAAAGGATGTTAGTATGACATAATGTACTGAATATGTAAGGCAGGATATGTTGTATATAAAGTAACAACTCAAATGAAACTATGCACTGGTGTAGGAAAAGAGACTATCTTTAGTTATACTGTGGGATCATGTACTTTATGTTCTTTTTATTACTTTACCTTTACTGTATAATCTGTACACAACATGTAATACACATGACCAACTGATTAGTGGTAAATATATAGTGGGATCGGCCCTGACTAGTCTTTTCCTTTAACCCCTTGGGCTACCCCCCATGATAGGATCGACCCTAGCTAGGTGATTCTTCCACCCCTCAGGTTACTACCCATCAATAAGCAATATACTTTACTTTTCAATTACATTTGAGATGATTCTTTTTGTGGTCACAATATTGGAGTTGTAAGGCTATATATGTAGCATGTGACATATAGATGATCATACAAGATAATATGACAATAAAAAGAGTAAGTTACATAAATAATGAAATGTGTATGAGATGAAATAACTTGTGAACTTTATTTAGCAACAAGGACCTATGTAACTTGGTGTCCACATATGTATGTAGATTTGAAGGTGACTATATATAGGATCATATGAACATGTGAAAGAGTGGAGACACAGTTAATAGTTGTGTCGGAGTTTGTAAGTGCCTTTATGTGCCAAAGAAGAATCTAGATTTCATGCCAAGTAACACGAAATCAAGTAGCCTAACATACCTCGCTGTAGGACCTCACTATTACCTCGAGATAATCTTTCCTTCCTCCAAATATTTATCTATTACATAGTAGGTGATAAAACTAGCATTAGCAGCCAATAGACACATCTTGGCAGCTCAATCTCATAAAAAATAACATACGGGCAGCAACGGATAATTATAAACCCGAGCATATTCTTTCAACCTTTCCGCCCCTAATCATATTTTCTAATACATATTCTTATATACATATCATGTGCAGCCTATTTTAGTGCCATAACATCCTTACAAAAGCCCACAAACCATAACACATAATAATTATACACAACATACAAATGGGCGGCATAACGTAACATCCTTTTGCTACATTTTGGCGTCGACGATTCCAAACATATTCCAACTTTGACCAAATAGTCCCCACCATATATACACATACAACCAGCCTTAAAATAGTTCAAAAATAGTTCTTAAAATAGGTGGAGGACGTGAGACCATAGTCCTCAATCAATTAGCCCACAAGTTCTTATTACGAGCACAATTATGATATCACACAAGAACTCAATTTCGTGGACTGTAAAAATGGTGCAGAAGCCTTTATACATCATTATAGAAATAATAAACATTAATAACAGTAGCCTACCTTCATAATAAATCCAACCAAAAAGAGAAAAGCTTCCAAATAAACAAGAAAAATGTACAACAACTTTTGGAACACATGCTGTCCAACAATTTCAGCAAGGGTATAGTTAGCTTATCCTCTTGTTTTACATAAGAAAATCATACTAAAAATATAGGTAAACTTACTTAACTTTAAAACCAAAGTTTAGAGCTTATTTAAGGATCCTAGGAAGGTTGTGAGACTTGTTTTTCACACCTTGAAAGAGAGCAAAGAACAACCAAGAAAAGCAGATTTTTTGTGTCCAAGTTGAAATGGCTTTAGGAGGCTGTTTTCACCTCTTTTTAAAAGTCCTCTTGGCCGACTTACTTTTGATATCTTAGAGTTAATATATTAAGTTTGTAATGTACCATTTTCCCCCTTTCACTTGGGCTTTAAGGGGCTCCAAATTGATGGCCTTTGCTGCCCATTGTTTCCCCTTTCTCTTAGTTAGTTTTGGCCCAATTCACCAAGTGAGTTTTGTTGTACTTGGGACCTTTTATTATTCATCTTGGGCTATCGGTATATTCCATTTATAATGCTAAAACATGGGCTAAAGTTACAACCTTAACACAGACTTTATTCATAATCGGACTTGGACAAATTCGACGTCGAGTCTTATCTCCGTCTAGCTAGCAAGTTTAAGCTAAGCAAGTAGGTGACTCACCTACTAGCTTTCTAAGTCCTACAAGCACCTAAATTCTCTCTCTTTGTTTAGGGACATAATCCACTCAATTTTACTTAAAACTTATTTACACTCAACCCTCTTCGGCGTTAAGACACACATATCGCCCTCTAACATGAGATTCAAGCACTTATAAAAATTGGTGCTAATTTGAAAAGCCATATCATGTTTCATTTGTATAGTACTAGTATTGTAAGGTGTGGGGTGTTACATCTTCCCTCTTTAGGAACATTCTTCCTCGAATGTTAGCACAATTGTATAGCTTAACCAAATTTAAACCTTTACTTACACAAACTTTTGACAATACACTAAATATTCAACCACACGTACCTGTTAGTGTCCCAATTCTGCATGTTGGACTTCCTCTTTAGATTCAAATAAGTAAGGGTATTTTAATTTCATCGCGTCCTCGGCCTCCTATGTTATCTCTTCTGCTTGTTGGTTTCTCCAAAGTACTTTTACTGAAGCTATTTCTTTATTTCTTAGCCATCGCATCCTCGGCCTTCCATGTTATTTCTTCTACTTGCTAGTTTCTCTAAAGTACCTTTATTGAAGCTATTTTTTATTCCTTAGCTTCTTAACTTGATGATCTAGAATAACAATAGGTACCTCTTCATAGCCTTTATATGCCAAGGAAGAATCTAGATTTCATGCCAAGTTTTTATTCCTTAGCTTCTTAACTTGATGATCTAGAATAACAATAGGTACCTCTTCATAGGTAAGATCTACTGTAACCTACACATCCTCAATAGGAGTGATACGAGATGGGTCACTTATACATTTTCGAAGCATTGAGACATGGAAAACTGGATGAACCATTGAAAGCTCTTGGGGTAGCTCTAGTTTATATGCAACTTGCTCGAACTTCTTAATAATTTGATATGGTCCTATGTAATGTAGGCTCAGTTTTCCTTTCTTACCAAATCTCATAACCCCTTTCATTGGAGACACCTTTAAAATTACCCAATGCCCATCTGAGAATTCCAGTCCTCTTCTTCTAACATCCGCATATGATTTGTGACGACTTTGGGCTATTTGTAGCCGCTGATGTATTACTTTAACTTTTTCCATAGCTTATTGTATTAGATCTTACCCAACCAAGGTGGTTTCACCCACTTCATACCATCCAATTGATGACCTATATTTCCTTCCATACAAAGCTTCATAAGGTGCCATCTTGATACTTGAGTGGTAGCTATTATTATAGGCAAATTCAATAAGTGGCAAGTGGTCCACCCAACTACCTTTGCAGTCCAATGCGCAAGCTCACAACATATCTTCAAGTGTCTGAATGGTGCATTCTGCTTGACCATCTGTTTAAGGGTGGAAAGCTGTACTCGAATTCACTTGTGTCCCTAAACTCCTTTGGGAAAGACTTCCGAAACTTTGCAGTGAATTGAGCTCCTCAGTCAGATATAATGGAGACTGGCAATCTATGTAGCCTGACTATCTCTTTTAGGTATAGCTTGGCATACTCTTCAGTTATATAATCACTCCTGACTCGTAAGAAGTGTGCTAACTTTATGAGTCTGTCACCTATTACCCATATGGATTCAAACTTCTGAAATGAGCGAGGCAAACTGATAACAAAATCCATGTTGATCATATCCCACTTCCATGTTGGAAGCTCTACACATTGCATATAACCTTATCACAGCCCACAAAATAGAACACATAACAATTCTACACAACCTACATATGGACAGCATAACGTTACATCCCTTTACTATCTTTCAATGCCGATTGGCTTTTGGTCTTCTCCTTTCACTTGTTGGCAATTTGGACATTGAGCCACAAATTCTGCAAGGTCCT
>DF362305.1:11186-26912 GCA_000787875.1 Solanum virginianum
AGCCTTGGCTTGAAGGCATCACAATACACAACAAATCCATCCAATGCTTCCGATAGAGGCAAGATAGGAGTGGAGACAAGCTTATCCTTCAAGGTTTGAAAACTCTTTCCACATTCATTGATCCACATGAATTTTGTCTTCTTTTGGGTCAACTTTGTCGTAGGGGAAGCAATAGAAGAAAAACCATTCACAAACATTCGGTAATAACCCACCAAACCCAAGAAACTTCTACTATCTGATAGAGTCAAGTGTCTAGGCCAATTTCTTATCACCTCTATCTTTGTCACAACCCAAGCCTAGGACCTAGACGTGACATGGTGAATAGGAACCCGAAGGGACCCAAACAAGTCTCTTAGCATATCAATTGCATATCCTTAGTCATAGAAGCAAGGTAAACAATAACAAGAATCTAAACAGGGGAAGAAAGGACTAAGGGAAGTCTTGACATTTATAAATCATGAAGAGTCAAAGCTCAAAGTATAGATACATTAATTGTTCCAACAACACCTCTAAGCATAGGTTGGGGCGAGGGCCTAGACATTTTCTGGGCTCACCCTCATAGTATCAAAGATCAACATAGATAAATAACATAAGCAAGATCAGTATAGCTAGTGTCCCCAAACTTGAGGACTCACCAAAAGCTTATCTTCAACATACCAAAACTAGCCATGTGGTGTATGATCGTGAGGTGCTCTGGTTCCTACATGGTAATATCATATAGGCATAGAATATTCATTAGTACATTTGAATATACTAAGTATGTAAGATGCAATGCAATAAGAGATAGGCAAAATAGTCAAAATGCATAATCATAAGCACGGGATAGGTACATTAACAATATGGCATGTATGATCAATGCTTAAAGTAAAACATGCTTGTAAAATATATAACTTGAGAATATAGATTACATATGTCAGAAGAGACCATCATCATAGACCAAGCAAGCTATTAATTGGAATCCAAGGCACGTCACCCCCTTAGAAGGTGATTGAGGTATCTACCTCTCAGTTGGTAGATGGGCATGTCACCCCCCATCATAGTGGTCAAGGTATATACCTCTCAACATGGTAGATGGGGCATGTCACTCCCCATCATAGTGGTCAAGGTATATACCCCTTAGCATGGTAGATAGGCATAACACCCTCCATCAAAGTGGTCAAGGTATATTCCCCTTAACATAGTAGATGGGCATAGCACCTCTCATCAAAGTGGTTGAGGCATGTCACCCCCTCAACAAGGTGTGGCCAACTTGTAACACTATAGATACTTTTATAAATTCAATAAATACATATAGTCCCTTGATTATCATATAGTCACTTGATTCATAACTCGTGCAATAGATCATCAATAGCTCAAGAATCCTTGTCAAGACATTTTATCAAACACTTGATAAGTGTGCAATGAGAGTTCAAAATCATGTAATTTAAGAGTGAAATAATGTGAGAAAACTTAATGTAAATCAACCCACTAAGACATGGTAAAACCTCATGCAAGATAGCTTGAAATCCTTATCAAACCTCATAATAGGTCATAGTTTCATAGCCCAAAACATGCATAGCCAAAATAGACAAAATATCTTATAATATAAGGTTGAAATAGATAGACATGTGATTATAATCAACATTTCATAAAACCCCAGTATAATTTGTAATCATAACTCATAATAAATAATACCCATAAGTAATATAAATTGAAAACATGTTATTTTCATAAAAAAGAAGGTTGGATACCATGGGTGAAAAGACCTAATGGTTGAAACCCACATACCTCAAATTTGGGGATTTTCTTGATGAAGATTTGAATGATAACTTGAAGCTTGAATGAAGTTCTTGAGATCCAGAAATAAGTTTGGGAAACTTGGATGAAATATTTTGTTAAGTGTTAGAGAGGGTTTTGAGAGTGTTTTGAGTGATATAGAGTTGAAAATGGCTAAATATAGGTGTTTTTATGCATAGGAAGGTATGAGGCCAAGAACCCAATGCCTTAGGCTGAAATAAAAAAAATAAAGAAGTCACAACACTGCTCCGCGATGGGTCCACCTCGCGGAGCCACGCGAATGCTCTCTGGAAATTACAAAGTTGGAGAAAATGAAATTTCGCTATGGGTCTCTAGATTCAGGGTTATACCCATTTGCCACTGAATTTTGGCCCTTGATCAATAATGTAGAGTCGAATTTTTGATATTCGCACGAAATTTGAGATACATGGAAATTACGATTATGGGCATTTCCAAGGCATATTTTTGGGCACTTTTGGGGCATTTCAATCTTCTTAGGATCCACCTTAGTGCCATCACCTAACATCACATGCCCTAGAAAAGAAACCTCTTTTAACCAAAATTCACAATTTCACATCTAGCAAACATCCTCATCCCTCAAGATTTTCAACACCATCCTCAAGTGATTCACATGCTCTTCGTTACTCTGGGAATAAATCAATACATCATCAATAAAGACCACCACAAACATGTCAAGGTAGGGTTTAAAGATCGTATTCATCAAATCCATAAACATAGCCAGTGCAGTAGTCAACCCAAAGGACATAACCACAAACTCAAAGTGCCCATACCTAGTCTAAAAAGCTATCTTGAGAATATTACATTCCCTCACCTTCAGTTGGTGGTATTTGAGCCAAAGATCAATCTTAGAAAAGTGACTATCCCCTTGTAGTTGATCAAAAAGATCATCAATCCTTGGTAGAGGGTACTTGTTCTTTATGGTAACACAACACCTCTAAGCATAGGTTGGGGCGAGGAAAGATCATCAATCCTTGGTAGAGGGTACTTGTTCTTTATGGTAACCCTATTAAGTTGCCAATAATTAATGTACATTCTAAGAGAACCATAATTTTTCTTCACAAATAACACTGGTGCATCCCAAGGTAACTTACTAGGCCTTATGAAACCCTTCTCCTACAAATCCCTCAATTGATCCTTCGGCTCCTTTAATTCAGCCTGGGCGATATGGTAAGGGGAAATGGAAATGGGTTGAGTATCGAGAAAGAGGCTTATACTAAAGCCTTTTTCCCTTTTGGGAGTAACACCGGGGAGCTTATCGGAAAAGACATCAAGAAACTCATTGACCACCAGAACCGACTCAATAAAAGGACTTTGGACCCAACATCCCTAACCCTCACAAGATGGTAAAGATAACCCTTAGGAATTAACTTTTGGGCTTTAAGACAAGAAATAAATCTACCCTTGACCATCATATCATGACTTTCCCACTCAAGGATGGGCTAATTAGGAAATTGGAATTTAACCTTATGGGTTCTACCATCAATGGAAGAATAATATGCATGTAACCAATCCATCCCAAGAATGATATCAAAATCCACCATATCTAATTCAACAAAATCACAAGGCAAGACTTTATGCAATATGAACATAGGACAGTTTCTATAGACTCTTTTAGCAACAAAAGACTCACCAACAGGGGTAGATACTTCATACGGTTCACAAAAAATTTGGGAGTCACATGAAGCTTTTTGGCAACAAAAGGAGTAATGAAAGAAAGAGTGGCACCCGGATCTATCAATGCATACACATTAAAATAAAAAAACCTTTAATATACTAGTGAGACATCGGGCACCTCATCCACCCCTTGCCTTCCTTGAAGAGCATAGAATCTAATTTACCCTGGAGCACCTCCTTGTTGGCTTCCCTTTGCCCTTGGACCCGTATTAGCACCTTGGCCTTGAGGATGACCATCTCTACCTTTGTTTTGAGCATGAGGACAATCAATAAACTTATGACCCACTTCACCACAACCATAGCAAGCATTAGAGTTTCTCAAATATGGGCCACTATGGTTTCTACCACATCTTACTTATGACCCACTTCACCACAACCAAAACAAGCATTATAATTTTTCAAACACGGACCATCATGGTTTTTTCCATACTTCTGGCACTTATGGTGAGTCATCCCACCATTACCACCTTGGAATCTTTGATTATCATTAGAAAATTTCTTATTAGGAGCATTGCAAGACCATTGGCCTTGGAATTTGTGACCTTAAGGAAACCAGCCACTCTTAGAACCTTGGAAACCACCTTAAAAACAAGCCCTCTTAAACTCACCACTTCTTCTTTTTCTAAACTTTTAGCTCTCTAGTTGCTCGGCATAAGTCATGAGCTGAAACAAATCCATATCATTCACTAACATGGCAGTACGACACTCTTCATTAATCAAGTCAGACACTCCCAACACAAATTTGGTCATTCTAGCTCTAGGGTCGGCCACCAAATATGGAGCATACTTGAAAAGCTTGTTGAACTTGAGGGCATACTCCCTCACAATCATGGAACCTTGCTTAAGGTTCATAAACTCCATCATTTTTGCCTCTCTTAGCTCTATAGGAAAGCACAAATTGAGGAATATAGCTTTGAACTCCTCCCAAGGAATAACATCATCATTTCCTCTCCAATTTCCATTAGTGAACCAAATTTGGGCCAGATCTTTGAGTTGGTAGGCCGCTAACTCTGCTTTCTCTTTCAAATTGACCCCATGATTGATAGCACCTTATATACCTCATCTATGAACTCTTGGAGATCCTCTTCTGTCTTGGATCCATGGAACTTCAATGGGTTCATTCTTATGAAATCCCTCACCCTTGAGGACAGAGTGGGAGCATTAGGGGTTTGGGCACCTTGGTTGATTTGGTTGGTCATAGCATGGGACAACATTGTGATAATATCTCAGAATCCTTCTTGGGATACCCCTCCATCTTGAGGAGCTTGAGGAGCGGGAGGGGTCGGTTGCTCCTTGAAAGTATGGGCTCTTCTTAGTCTTCCCCTTGAAATTGGCATGAAACTAGAGCAAAGCCTTATAGTTATAGCTAAAGCATGATATAAACCATGAAGAAGTGAAATATGTCCTAAACTCCTGATAGCCTCCCATTAATAGTTGTGACAAGCTTCACAACCATGAATAAGTCTCTAATCGATGCAGTGTGTTGGATTTTCGAGGACCATTAACAACCTAGTGCTCTAATATAAAGTTCGTCATGCCTTAAGCCTAGGGATAGACGTGACATGGTGAATGGGGAACCCGAAGGGACCCTAAACAAGCCTCTTAGCATATCATTCACACATTCTTAGTCGCAGAAGCAAATAAACAACAACAAGATATATAATAAAAGGGAAGCGGGGCTATAAGAAGTCTTTGATAGTCACAAAAGCATAAAAGTGTCAAGCACGTAGCATAAATACATCATAACATCCAATGACACCTCTAAATTGGAATGGAATGAGGGCCAAGAAACTTTTTGGGCTCACCCTCATAATAACAAGTGTTTAATATAATGAAGTCTCAAAATAGCATGAGTAAAGTTGATTATCCTTGGACTTGAGGACTCATCAATGCTTATCTCCGAAGTATCGAACTAGCCACGTAGAGGATGATCAAAAGGAGCTTTGGTCCTTGCATGGTAATATCATGTAGGAATAGAGTATGCATTAGTACATTTGAATGTACTAAGTATCGGGATGAAATACAACAAAACATAAACTAATATAGTCAAAATGCATAATTATAAACAATGGATATATAATCTCAATATGGCATGCATGATCAATGCTCATAATAAAACATGCTTGTAAATCTTTCATCTTGCACAATATATATGTCATACATATGTGTGACCTCAACCGACATATACCAAGCACCTATAACTTGGACTTCGAGGCTGAGACACCCTTGGTTCAGGTCACCGGGCATGATACCCCTCGGCAAGGTGTAATATGATAAGATAAACTAGATGGATCCATTAGTATAGCAAAGGTAATAATCATAATCCTATGGTGGCACGTAGTTTAGAGACTAAAGACTCTATCTAAGGAACCCTTGAGTTGAGCCTCTATCTTAAGCCTCAATTAGTGTTAAGGCAAATTTCATAAAATACTTGAAATAATCATACTTAAATTATAACATGAATAACTTGTAAGATCATGACTTGAGTAGCTCATAAACATGCTTGACCTCTACTAGTGAGCCTAACTTGAACATGAGAGTAGATCATAATCATATATAAACTTTTGCTTTAACATGAATGACTTACAAGAGGTAAAAATCTTGAAATAGGGCTTAACTTGATACTTGTAAGATCACAGATACTTTTCATGAATTCAATACATGCTTGAAATCCCTTAATCATCATGAAGTCACTTGACTTATAAATCATGTAATAGATTATCAACAACTTTAGAATTCTTGTCATGTCATTTTAATAAACACATGGTGGGTTCATGATACTTGTCCAAAATCATGCAATTCGAGAGTGAAATAAGGTGAGTAAACTCAATGAAAATCAACCCATAAAAATATAGTAAAACCCTCATGTAGGGTACCTTAAAATCCATCACAAAAGCTCATAATAGTTTATAGTTTCATAGCTCAAAACATGCTAGTCTCAATAGACAAAATCAATTCATAGAATAAGCTTGAAATAGATAGTCATGCATAATCAATTAATAATTCATAAAATGCCAACATAATTTATATTAATAATCTATGATAAGAGATACCCATAGGTAATACAACTTGAAATCATATAATTTTCATAAAAAGAGGATGTTGGGCTCTATGGGTGAAAGGACCTATTCGATGAAACCCACAAACCTTAAACCTTAAATTCTTTGAAGTGAATTTGAAGTAGACTTAGAGCTTGAAATGAGTCCTTGAGTTTCAAAATTTAGCTTGAGATCCTTAGATTTGAATGAGAGAATTGATAGAGTCTTAAAGGGGTTTGAGAGAGGATTTCCTGAGTTAAAGAGTTTAAAAATGGCTAAGTATAGGGAATTTCATGTTTAAGTGGGCATGGGGCTATGACCCAAATGCCCTTGGCTAAAATAGCAAAATCAAGGAAAATAATACATGGTTCGCACCCCTTGCGCATCGTGGACCAGACGCAGACTTGGGATTATACAGTGGCGCACCCAAGGCGCATTGTGCCCTGGGCACGGATAGCCATTGAAAGTTGGGGAGATAAATAATGAAGGAGGAATTAATGAGCATTTAAGGAAAAGAGGTTGAGACTCTTCAACCTCCATGTTACTATTCATTACTGAAGGGGATATTTGATGATTCGCCATTTACATATGAGATCACCTTTTTTACCTTCTCTTAAAGCTGACCCCATAGAGTAAAGAGCGGAACAACCAGGTATTGTCGAGTATCTTGGGCGATACACCAATTTAGCAATGCCTTTACCTAATTCTATAGTGACTCACTCCATAACTTGATTTCAAAGAGCGGTTAAATTATCATCGCTTTCATTATTCACCGATATGTTAATTTTTCACCAAGTTCACCAAATATTGCATCACTTTTGGGCTCATCCAAAGGTTCCAAAGTACGGCTAATTTAGGATTACCTTTTTAATTTGGCAACACGCTAAATTTTCTAGGAGATTGCCAAATTTAACAGTACCTAATAAGCCTGATAATGAGTCAAAAGGCGGACTAACAGGCTGTCAAAAGGCGATACGCCGTCTGGATGCTTAGATCATTGAAATTAGAAGCAAATCTAGGGCCAATGTCTGACCCAAAAAGTGGTCTAGGTTGAGGTCATCTATGTCAATTGGCGGTCCGCCCTTTGTTTATGCAACCTCACCTTTCTTCCCCTGCTTCTTCTCTCAACGCAAACCTACAACCATCAATACATATTATTTTAATTCCACTACCCGCTTGGGTTGTCTCTCAAGAAGTGCTTGTATTAACATCATGACAAAATGATATCTAGTACAATTAAGCATCACTAATGTTCATGGTATGAACCACCTAGACATCCAGTGATTTGCCATAATATTTCTTGAGCCTCTATCCAATTATCTTGAGTTTCTCACCCTTTTGATTTTCAACTTCTACTACTCCATTAGCAAGTACCTCTGTTACCCTAAAGGGCTTAACTACCTTGATATGACTTTCCCAGGAAACAAATGCATTTTAGAATTATAGAGCATCATATGATCCATTTCAACAAACTCCTTTTTCAAAATTTTCTGATCGTGCCATATTTTAATCCTCCCCTTGCATAAGCTCCCAACCTACATTCATCTAGGAAATGGAGTTAGGTTATTCTAGCTTCTAGAGCTTTATCAGATTTAAAGTTTAGTTTTTGGAGAGCCCATAAAACTCGATGCTCTAGAACAGGCAAGTAACATGCTTTTTAGAACACAAGTTGATAAGGGAAAATTCCAATAGGAGCCTTATAAGCAGTATAGTAGGCCTATAAGGCACTGTTATGCTTGGCTGCCCAATCACTCCTACTCCCATTCACTGGTTTTGCAAGGATCATCTTGATCTCTTAGTTTGATACTTCTACTTGTCAGTTTGCTTGTAGATGATATGGGGTCATTATCCTGTGCTTTACGCCATACTTACTCAGCAATGATTTGAACATTCTATTGCAAAAATAAGATCCCTTATTTGTAATGATGGCCTGAGGAGTACCAAAGAGAGTGAGAGTGTTTCTCTTTAAGAACTACACTATTCCCTTTCCATCATTGGTTGGTAAGGCCACAACTTCAAGCCACTTTGAGATGTAATTGATAGCTAAGAGGATATATGTTTTACCAAAAGAGCTTGGGAATGGCCCCATAAAATCCACCCCCATACATTGAATATTTCCAATTGCAAAATTTGGGTTAATGGAAATTCCTGCTTTCTTGAGATATTTCCTTGCAATTGGCACTTTGGACATGCCTTGGTGAATTTGTGATTGTCTCTTTGCAAGGTTGGCCAATAATATCCACTTTCCAATACCTTAAATGCAGTCCAAATTCCTCCATGATGGCCTCCTACTACTGATGAATGGCATTCCTCTAGAATAGCCTCCATTGTCGACTCGGGAATACATCTTTAGATCATGTTATCTGAGCACTCTTTAAAGTGGTAAGAGTCATCCCAATAGTATTTCTTCACATCGTGCAATAGCTTTCTCCTCTGGTAGGGGTTCGCAAAGTCCGGTATGATTCCACTAACTAAGTAATTTGCAAAATCAACATATCAAGGCGTAGCCACCATAGCTAATCTCATCACCACTTCATTAGGAAAATTATCAAAAATTTCCTCCTTTTCTACCTGAGAGATTGGTTATTCAAGCCTGGACAGATGATCAACTACTTAGTATGTTGATTTTGCAAATTACTTGGTTAAGAGTTCTTCGAACCATTTTTACAATATATTCAAATAACAAGTTTCCCCCAATATATATGTCATGCCATCATACCCAACACAATCAATTATTAAGAAGGAACAAAGCCCTGTATCAAGAAGGTGAAAAGCTAATAATCAAGAAAACCAAGAACCATATTAAGAGTAGCTTTCTAGTTCATGCTTAAAATGGACCGCTTCTATACATAGGATGAACAAAAAATCCACAGTCCAGATGGCGATTGATTTGAATAAGAGGCATGCCAATAGTGACAAAGTCACTACCACAAGAAGGAAAAAGTCCACAAGGATGTCAAGTGATCGAGTAATCCGTATAAATGAGCGACTTAAGCAAGTGTCTTGCAAGTCTCAAAAGATATAACCATATCAATATAAAATGGCAAAAATATAGTTGAGATACCAAGATAAACTTAAAATGTACCATCAGGTAACAAGAGCACAAGGATAAGTTTTTACATGAACCTTAACCTTTCAGCACACAACTAACCCTACTGAGTTCAAGTCGTGGATGAACACAATATCAGTTTCTCTAACCAATTACCTTAAGATTGTACAAGAGAGTAAGCACCTTAATACTCAATTCAAATGTTCATTTAATATTTAGCACTTTTAATATGTATAATTAACAAGATATATACCAAAAGTGAGCCCCATTTGTGTAAATCACACCCTTTTGGGCAGCTTGACTACCTTGCATTGTAACTAGATTTTGAATTTGTAAATGAAAAAACTAGATTTTTCAGTATACACAAAAACTCTATGTATATGCATTTAGGTTGAAAAAAAATTAAAAATCACTGCAAAATACCTTTTGTACAAGAATCTATAATTGAAACACTAACGGCACACACAAAGGATTTCTAAGACAAAAATCTGGACAGAACTTACCCTAAATTGCATCCGCTATTTCGAATCCATAATTACCAAATTAGCTCCCACTATAAGCATAAGAACTATAGATACATGTATTGTGGTTGTGAAGAACCAGTAACCCTAAAAAAATACAGCCTATACATCAATATATGCTTCAAATACTAACAGTAGTACATATAAGGTTTCTTGGACACAAAAACTGTCTAGAACTTTCACTGTATTTTGTCTCCTTTTTCAATCCCCTAGAAGCAAATTACAACTTACTGAAAAACATAACTAATAAGTATATGTGTTAACTTTGAAAAACATATTTTCACACCAAAAAAAAAGCTATACACAACAAGATATTCAAAAATTAGTAACTATTACACAGTGTCAAAATAGAACTTAATTACTTACCAATAGGTAGAGGGTTTCTTGAGTTTTTCTCAAAGGGACTAGTTCCTTTAGTGATTTTTTAAAGTATATTGATATGAGGAAGTTTATAAGGTTCCTCTCACTCTTGGAATCGGTTTACCTTAGAGGGAATGATATATTATACTGAAAGTAAATTAAGAAGGTTGATAAAAAAAAGGTAGCTGCCCAAATTTCCTTTTTTTATTCCTTTTTGTTTCCTCACACCTTAATATATGTTACCAAGGCTTGAATAATATATACAATTTCATAAAAGTAAACCAAATTACACTAGGACAAATACCTCCATACTTTTTTCTATAAGTCATGAAATCAATTCTTGTAACGACAGAAAGACGAGTCAAAAAGTTATGAAGTAGGGGTTGATTTTACCTCAAGGGAATATCTTTTTGAAAGTGAATACATGATTTAAATAATGAGGGTGTTGCAATCCTCTCCCCTTAAGAAATTTCTTCTTGAAATTTACCTTATGCTAGTCCCAGAATAAGTGTGGATATTGGTTCCTCATATCTTCTTCTCTCTCCTATGTTACTTATTTTCCAAAATGGATCCTCCAAAGTACCTTCACTAAGGGAATTTTCTTGTGTCTGAGTTGTTTTATTTCTCGAGCTTGAATATAGATAGGTTCTTCGTCATATATCTAGTCTTAATTAACCTCAATAGATTCAACTGGTAGGACATTAGAGGGGTGAGAACGATATCTTCTGAGCATTGACATGTGTAAGATATTGTGGATCTTGTCCAAATCACGTAGTAATGCTAATTTATATGCAACTGGTTTCACTCTTTCAAGTATCTCATAAGGTTCAATAAATCGGGGGCTAAGTTTTCCCTTTCGGCCAAATCTCATAATCATCTTCAATGGAGATACCTTTAAGAATAACTTATCACCAAATTAATACTCAATATCATGCCTTTTAAGATTAGCATATGATTTTGCCTATCCGAAGTGATCTTCAGATGATTCTTGATGACTTTTACCTTGTCTTGTTTTTACTACATAATTTCAGGACCAATAAGTTTCTTTCACCAACTTCACTCCAACAAAGAGGAGTCTGACATTTTATTCCATATAAGGCTTCATAAGGAGGCACTCCAATACTTGATTGGTAGCTATTATGGTAAGCAAATTCTACTAAAGCCAAATATTTGTCCCAACCACCTTAAACTCCATGATGCATACTCGAAGCATTTCCTCTAAAATTTATATCACCCTTTCTGACTTACTATTTGTCTAAGGATGAAATGAGGTGCTAAAATTCAAATTGGTATCCAAGGCCTCTTGCAAGCTAGACCAAAATCAAGATGTAAACCTTGGGTCATCGGAGATAACAGAGATAGGGATTCCGTGGGGAAGTCCAGAAACAAAGTCCATTGCTATTCTCTCCCATTTCCATTTTGGCATCAACAAGGGTTGGAGTAGTCCAATTGGGACTTAATATTCTGCTTTTACTTGTTGATAAATCAAACATTTTGAAATATACTCCGCAATGTCTTTTTCATACCATTCTACCAGTAGTGTTCTTTAAGGGTCTGGTACATCTTCGTAACTCCAAGATGTATGATATATGATGAAATGTGTACTTCATTTAAGATGTCTCTTCTTAATCTTTCATTATTAGGGACACATAACCTACTTTTATAAGATAAGACACTATCCTTTGTTAATGAAAAATCATGTTTTTCCCCATTTTGAACTTCTTTGGTCAATTCTATGAGTTTTTATCTAACTTTTGTGCTTCTCTAACCTATTCAAGTAGTATGGGTTTAACTTGCAACTGGGCTACAATCGAGCCACAAAAATAAAATTATGAATTCACTATTAAATTATGATAAATATGTCATGTATTCAACTCTTAATATTTTATCAAGTATTATGTAAGCCCAAATTGTACTGAACTGGCATCCTCCCATGAGGGTTACCATACTTTGAGCCCCCTTTAATCTTTCCCTTATCATCCTCACCTTCTCTTTGGCTTCCATAACCAAATCTGGACCTAATAAAGTCATCTCCCCTACTTCAAATCACCTAACCTGGGATCTACAACATTTACCATATGGAGCTTCAAAAGGAGTCATTCTGATGCTAGAGTGATAGCTATTATTACAAGAAAACTCTATGAGCAGAAGATGCTTATCCCTACTACCCTTAAATTCTAATACACAAGACCTAAGCATATCCTCAAAAGTTTTGATAGTTCTCTCAGCTTGTCATCCATTTGTCAGTGAAATGTGGTGCTACAATTGACTTTAGTACCAAGACCCTTTTGAAAAGTTCTCCAAAAGTATGAAATTGATGAGTGCATGGTTTGTACTCATTTATTATGATTTTGTGTTGTTAAATGCATGACTTAGGGATAATTATGCCTTGAATGGTGTATGTTATAGGTACATATGGGTTAGATATGGCTTTGCTGAGAAAACTTGAATATTAGAGCTAAATTGTAGCCCGAAAGAGCTGAAATGCCGAAAATGATATCTGGCAGCAGTTACACACCATGATGTGGCCTTCAGGCCCATGATAATAGAGCTGTTATAAGTAGAGAAGCGTGAATGCACTATACCCAGGCACAAAAGTGGAGCATAAGGAAACATAATCTGGATGATTGCGAAATACTGAGAGCAATTGCGAAATGTTGCAAATACCAGCATCGGGGCAGCTCTGTAATTTCACCATTTTCAGTCCCAAAATCACATATACATGCACTCCCAACCCTCATTCTTCATACATTGATACCAGATACTTAAAGAATAACATTCATACATCTTAAAAGAAGACAAAACACCTTGGTGTAGACTTTAATTTTAGGTGAGGATTTAGAGCAAGTTTTCTACAAATCCTTGAGTGGATTGAATAATGTGGGCTTCACTTGTATTTGTATTTCACTCATTCTTTCTTTTCATGTGCTTGAATGCCAAATTTGTAGAACTAATTGAGCTTGGATGTTAATTTATATATGGGCCTTGATTATTTCTCTTGCTTTCGTGCTTAGTTGATAATTTACTTGCAAAATCAAGAGGGTTTCTCCCAAATTACTTTTATTGTTTGAATTGGTTTATGAGTTCATACATACCTTCTTGTATAATTTAGATTTGAGGTAGATACCTGAATTTAGCTTTGATCTATAATTATTTCTTTAGCAAGTGTAGTAGAATATTTCATAATAGCCATGGGTTCATGAGTTGAGATACTCAAAAGGGACTCGACAGCTAAGGTATTGAGAGTTTCACTTTTAGGTTCTCAAGCCAGGCATTTCTTTGAGTAGCTCATGTAAGAGGCCATAGTTGTCTCTTGTGAAACATTACCTACTATAGCCTGGGTGATAACAAGCAACTAGCCTACCCATAAAGTTAATTTGATGCTTAGTGTGATAGATCAATTGAGTTCTAATTGATTCCTATATCCCCTATCCTTGTTGTCTTCTTAATCAATCCTTACCCAATTGTTTCTTAAGAGTAGTTGTTACTTAGTTTCCCCCCATCTTAGTTAGAATTCTTGCTTGGTTGAGTCAAAATCTAGTAACCATCGGCCCTTACTCTACTTATTTGCCGACATATTATTCCCTGTGGGATTGACACTGACCTCTAAAGTTGGATTATTATGCTGATGATGATTGCCCCTGCTTTCTTTGAGTAGCTAGGTTGAGCGACGTCAAAAATGGCGTTGTTGTTGGGGAATCGATGTGTTCATATTAGAAGTATTTGTTAAGCTTTCTCATATAGTTAGAGTTGTTTTTACTATTTTCATATTGTGTTTGATGTTGAAAAATAGGTGTTAAAATGGAGGATGATGAGAGTATCCATGGCGAGAATATTGGAGACATTAACGTTATACAAGATGTTAACTGGGATAAAATGGGGACCACCGGTGCTATTTGACTACCCCCATTAGCTAGAGGAGTTAATTTTCATGTGATGAGCACTATGTTACAACTACTCCAGCTAAAGGTGTCATGACCCAAACTAGGGCCTAGATATGACACAGTGCATGGAAAAATCAAAGAAACCCCAAGCAATCCTCTTAACATATCATTACATATCCTTAGTTGCGAAAGCAATTAAATACAGTAAAAGAGTAGAAATAAGGGCATAGGAACTAAGGAAAAACCTTTATTTCACAAAAACATCAAGAGAGTCAAAGAGAGAGTCAAGCTCATAGCATCCTTACATATTTGTCCAATGATAACTCTAAACATAGAACTTAGTAGGGCCTAAGACAAGCAACTTGGCTCACCCTCATACTAATGAAAATAGGTAATCCAAATATACAAGATATAGTCTAAACATAAGCATGGAGAAGATAGATATTGTCCCCGAACATGAGGACTCACCAAAAGCTAACTTGAACAATCCGTCTATCCACATAGAGGAGAATCAATAGGAGCTTCAATTCCTACATGGTAATATCATGTAGGCATAGAGTATACATTAGTATGTTTGAATGTACTAAGCATGTAGGATGCAATGCAACAATATATAGGCAACTTTAATCAAAATACATAATTATACAATAGATGAGCATATAACAATATGACATATATGAGTAATGCTTGAAGTAAAGCATGCTTACATATAACATAATGCATGTGTAAGAAGAGACCATCATTATATAACCCATAGGTTACCAAGGTACAAACCCCTTTGGTTGGTTAGTGGATCGTCGCACCCTACCACCCATGGCGATTGAGGAACTAACCCCTCAACCCGATTAGGAAGGTACAAACCCCTTGATTGGTTGGTGGATAGTCTCACCCTACGACCCCTGGTGATTGAAGTACTAACCCCTCAATCCGGTTATTAAGCCATAACCCCTTGATTAGTATCAAGGTGCAAACCCCTCGACATAGATAACTGGGCTCTTAACCCCCTGAGTAAGGAATGGTCACTTTTCAATACTATATAGAAGAATATCATATACATATATTCTTTTCATCATCATAAAGTCATTCAACTAATAAGACATGCATTGGACCTTCAATTCCTCAAGAAATCATAACCGAATATTTTATCAAACACTGGCGGGTGTGTAGAGCTAGTGTAAAATCATGCAATTAAAGAGTGAAATCATGTAAAGAATTATGAAGTAAAGCATCCCACCAATACTTGGTAATACCATCTTGCAAAATACACTGAAACCCCTAATCAAATCCTAAGAGAGATCACAGTTCTAAAGCTTAAAACATGCATAATCATAATAGGTAAATCATCTTATGGAATAGACTTAAAAATGAGTAATCATGTATTTTCAACCAAACTTTCATAAAAT